>VYZU01050035.1:42978-99992 GCA_013401355.1 Ceyx cyanopectus
AGAGCAGAGCAGAGGGGCAGAATCCCCTCTCTCCAGCTGCTGCCCACACTGCTCCTGATACAGCCCAGGCTGCCATTGGCCTTCTTGGCTGCCAGTGCCCACTGCTGCCTCATGGCCAGCTTCTCAGCCACCAACACCCCCAAGTCCTTTTCTGCAGAGCTGCTTTCCAGCCCCTCATCCCCCAGCCTGGATTGATAGTGAGGGTATATTCCTTCATGTAATTTCAATTTCTGTGCGGATGTATTTCCAGCCTTCAGGTGTTCACTGTAGGGGACTGATATAATCTGCTTGATGAGTTTCTCAGGGTAGTTCACCTTCCTTGAGACTGGCAGATGGTTGTACTTTTGACAGGCACTATACCATTGTTTGAAAACACCATTTCCCTTTCTTGAATGGATGGCTTGGTAGTTAGCTGCCCTCAATACTCAGATAACAGCACTTTCTCAAGTGGACTGTAGCTGGGAGCCTTGCCATGATTTAGAGCAAAACATAATGAGTAAGCATTTTTTATCTTGCACATCTTGTTGCCATAATCCAGATTGATACCCCTCATGACCTCTGCCTAGATGAAGTGCACTTGCAGGGTTATGGGATCCCATAGATTGGTTAGTACAGTGTCATCAGTTAGAGCATTTAATGTTTCATGATGATTTTGTTCCTAATTCCATACTGCATTTTTCTTCATCGTATTGTAGAGAACCCCCTAAAATACTGAATCCAGGAGTGAATGATCTCCAAAGCCAAAAGTTCCTAATAAAGCTTGCAATTCCTTTTTATCAGAGAGTGCTCGAATGCTTTGTATCTCTGCTAATATAGATTCTGGAACAGCTTTCTGACCTCCTATTAATCATGTACCTAAAAATGTAACTTCTTGACTTGAATCCTTGCTGTTTCAAGTCAGGTACATTAATATTTAATTCTTGTAATTGCTGGATGTTAGTATTCATACTTTACTGAACCATTTCTTCATCATGTCCTGCAATTAGAGTTTCATCTGTATATTGCAAAACTGTTACTTCATGTGGGAGGTTAATTGATTGGCACTGGAACAGCCTGCCCAGGGAGGTGGTTGAGTCACCATCCCTGGAGGTATTTAAGAAACAAGTTGACATGGTTCACAACATGCTCTGGTGGAGGCATGTAGGGGGTTATTTGGGGATATTTGTGTTTTTCAAAGGATTGGCTATTTAGGTTAGTTGTTGTTGTAGGTAGGTTGGACTCGGTGATCTAGGAGGTCCTTTCCAACCATGAAGGTTCTGTGATTCTGTGATTTTAGCTCTTTAGCTCACGTGTCATGGGCAAAGGTGGGGACACGTTTAAAACCTTGGGACAGGCAATAAAAGGTATATTGTCTTCCACCCCATGTAAATACAAACTGTGGTTTATCTTGCACTTGTATTGGGATCATAAAGACCATCCCTTTTGTAGCTAACACTCCCACCTACAGAAGAAAATTTTCATATCTACCATGCTAGGAACAGGGGCTGTTAAAAGCCCAGTTGCTTTATTGAAAGCCCTACAGTCAATAGTCACATGCTGTCTGGTTCCTTAAAAGGCCACCCTGGGCTGTTACATGGTGGGTTGGGGTTTTTTTTCTACAATACTTGATTGCTTTAATTGTTTTGCCTCATTCTGTCACAGGCTTTATGGCAGGAGTTTATGGGTTGGAACCTTCTTCCATTGTGTGGGTGTGTTGATAGGTCACAGCATGTGATTAACTTTCAAAGTGTAAACTTTAACTTGTGTGTTATCTATCATAGCAATACATTCCATGACAAGAAACCAGGCTGATAGGGACTCACAGGTTTAATCCACTAGATAGGATAGCAAGTCTTTGGTGCAACTGGGAGCATCAAACTTCTGTCCCCAGACATGTTCCCACACCTGCTCTCTTAGGCCACTTCTGTACCTGTGTCCAAGCCCCAAATTTTAACTTGTGTTCCTCATCTCCACAAAAAGAAGACATCTCTGTGTTCCTTCATCCACCTCCTCTCCATTCATATCACATTTCCTACCTTGTCTTACCCCAGAGTCTTGGGTAAGGTGGATCTGGCCAGGTGTCTGTAGTGGGAGCAATGACAGTGGAGAGGCCAGAGATGCTGGTCTGACAGCAGCAAGTCACTACCCGTTGGAGCCCATCTGGTTGATGTTAATTGCTGGTGATACACAACTCCAAATGTAGAGGAGCTTACTCTGGGTTATAAACTGGTGTTATTACTTATGTGCATCATGCTTTAAATGGTTGTTACTGATAAAGCAAAATGGAAAAAAATTAACTGAGATTGGCATCCACCTGACTTTCCTCAGCAGGGAAGTCACAGGAAGCTCAGAGCTTGATACATAAGAAATACTCTTCTGGATCAGACTTGAGATCAGATGTTTCCAAGGGCCTGCAGTGAAAGGACGAGGGGCAATGGGTTGAAATGAGAGCAGAGGAGATTGAGACTGGATCTCAGGAAGAAGTTGTTTCCCTTGAGGGTGGTGGATCAGTGGCACAGGCTCCCCAGGGAGGTGGTTGGGGCCCCATCCCTGGAGCTATTGCAGGGGAGGTTGGCCAAGGCTCTGAGCAGCCTGGGCTAGTTGAGGGTGTCCCTGCTCCCTGCAGGGGGCTGCACTAGATGCCCTTTGGAGGTCCTTTCTAGCCCTAAACATTCTCTGATTCCATGGCAAGAGAAGGTCCTTGAAGGAAGTGCTGGTAACAGGAGAGTCTCTCTCTGTAAAATATTGTCTTCTAAACTGTAGCACTAAGATTTTCTTCAGTTTCAAGCATGACATGTGATAAGGCTTCCAGAATTATTGTGAACTGCAGCTCTGGTTGTTTGTTACTCATACACATTTTAGAATTTACTCAGCTCTTGACCTCGTGGGTTTTGGTAGCAGTATGTTTCACCACATAATTACTCAGTGATTTGGCAAACAGTAATCAAGTACGTTACTACTTCTGTAAAAATGAGACGAGATTTTATGTACCATTACACAGGAGGCAGCATTTGAGCTCTCATGTTTTGTCTGAGAAAACAACACACAGTAAACTGCCTTCAGCTGACTGTATCTTTTAGCTTAAGAAATTATTTTGGGATTCTGATGTTAATTTGCAGTGTAAACATATCTTAAGCTCTGTGTTCAGTATTTTACTCAAACAGTGTTTTCTGTTTTTTCTAATAATTCAAAACAAGTTTTTCTAATTATTTTCAGCTTTCCTAATTATGTGTATTTTTTTTTTACCTAAATGCATATATAAATGAGTATCATTTATCCCAGAATTTGTTTTACTCCTGTTTAACAATAAAAGCCTGCACAGATGGCTGCAAAACAGAACCTTCAAACACAGCCAGATTTGTACATTTGTGCTGATTTCTTGCTTAAGGGAACTCAGTTCAAAATGCTGTGCTGCCAAATCCATCCCTGCAATAATTCTCTTGGCTTCAGTGAATGGCCACGTGGGATTGCCTGTGATATCTGTCTAAGCTGAGAGATTCTGTGCAATTCCAAAGGGATTTGCCTGACAATATGAAAAAAATGAAGTCTGAAGAGCATGATGCTATGTTGGGCATTGGACACTTCAACTGTTTATTCAGACTAGTGGCCATGAGAGCCACTTTTCATCCAGAAACCACAAGAAATTGTTAAAATTTACTTGGATTTAGGTAACGGGCAATAGAAAGACTTGTAGTCACCCTTGGTCACTTGCAGGTGCAGACAGCAGCAGGGTCAAACAGTCCAGCTGGATTTCTGCAGATTTAGAAATCATTTTAGAACTGAGGAAGTGATCTATAATTCTGCCTGTGTGGCATCAGAAATGCTGGAAGGAAGATCTTTAGACTACAGCTGCCTATAGAGGCTGAGAACTACAAATGATACTACTCCTACTCACCTGAATTTCTTTCTGTTCCATAAATCAGGATATTACGCCCATTCTTCCTTAAATAAAGAGGATCACATCAAATTTCATCAATTTCTTTTCCTAATGAGAACAACCTTAAAGATGTGGAAAGCTGGATTACTCTGTGAGCCAAAAAGAACTGGCATTACTAGACAATATAATATCAGATAACGCTGCAATATAGGAACAGGCCAAAAACCTGTTTAGCTTTGTTTGGGGGTAGACAAAAGGTAAAGTCCAAAAGCTAACCAAAATAATGAAGTTGTGTACATTATCTGAATATTTGGAAAGAATTAAATGATGAGTTTATAATATTTGAGGATCTAATAAAGGCAAATTGAGAGCTATTACATTAATTATCCTTGTGTTCACTTGAAAGTTGGCTTGCTTTTCTAGGCCAAACTATGTTCTTTTAAAATAATCCAAAATGGCAAACACATCTCTGGTGCAGTATAAGTAATACAGAATAATCAGCTGCAAAACCACTATTGAGCACTAAATGTACCTCCCCCCTGAGAAACAACTGTTCTGTCACAGTCTGTAGGGAACTGCTGTGCTCGTAAACTAGGCCTCTGCCTCTGCCTGGAGGTTCAGGTGTTGTTCCCAGCCAGGTAGAGTCCTAGAAGAGATGTTTGCAGAGTGGTGCACCTCAGCTAATACTGTGCTGCATGCAGCGTGTTGGATTTTTTGTGGCACAGGTAATCTGCAGTGTAGATAATCTAATCATAGATAATTGAGAATTGGCTCAAAGGGTGTTACAAGCCTTTTGATCTTGTGTAGGCCTTTATTTTACTGCTGTCCAAGCAGCAGTATCATCTTGAACTATTCCTACATCCCATTTTTTGTCTGCTTTTCTGGCCATGGCATGACAGCCATTCAGTTATTCTAACACATCTTTTAAAGATTTTTTTTTTCATATATTTTTTAAATCCACTCAGTTCCCTGCCTTAGTGCTGACAAGTTTTTAATGAGCCTTATTTAAGAAGCCCTACGAGCAATTATGTTGGCACAGCTGAGGGACAGAGAAGGCTTTAAACAATTACTGCCATTTTTTTATTGTGAAACAGTAGCCACAGGGAAGCTATACTCCTGCAATTCCACTGTAAATAAGGAGTAATCTCAAATAAAGCAATGCTTCCAAGATCAACAAACATGTTTGCTCTGAGGAGGTCAAATACTAAAAAATTTAAAATGTTGGCAGGTGGCTGGAGATTTGAGGGAAGCTTTTTCTCCCCTGCAAATAAAATAATGTAGGAATACCACTAATAAGTAGAATTATTTAATTTTAGCACATGACAATGGTATTCTCTTCAGTTTAGTACTGAACCACCACAGAAGACTGCAGGGGTGCAAAATTACAAACCACACACAGTGCTCTGTGAAATACTAGATGGCTTCACTGAGCCACGTTCCATGCTGCATCTCCTGGCTTGCTGGGAATGGAGCCTCAGTCATCTTTGTCTGAAAGTTCAATGAAAAAAAGGCTACAACTAAAGTGGCTGCAGGGGTCACAGGGCCAAATATTGCAGAGAAATAAATCTCTGCTTGTCCTTGCTGCCTCCTCTTGTTCCACCCCACTTGTTAGGAAGGAAAATGCGTGGGCTGGGGGGTGAGAGATGATCATCAGGGTTCAGAAGTCACTTCTAGGTGTGGCAGCAATATGATAGGTCTAACCATGGTTTTCCTTGAGAGGGTGAGAATCTTGTCTGCAGAAAACATCATTGAAAAGGAAAAGAAATCCAAACAAAGGGAATAAATACAGGGCAGGCACTTTGCCAAGGAGCAAAAAAGTTCCCTTGACAAACAAAGATGCTGATAGCTGTCAGGCTGTTTCCTCAAGAGGGAAGAAAGATGTAAGCATCTGCTGCTGGAGAAATCTCCCACCCACTCTGGCTATCAAAACACAGCTGGCAACCCCAGGGAAAGAGATCCCTGAACAACAGAGGTCACCTGAAAATACTGTATTTCCCTTGAATTGTTAAGAACAAATTCTATTACCAGAAAAACCTTTGTTTGGCTACAGCTATTAATTTACATTATTGGCACTCAGCAGCTTTCATTTTCTAACTCCAGCCTCTCTTCTTGCTTCCTTCCTCCCTTTCCTCTTTAGTCTTTCCATTGCTCCCCTCCCCAACTTTTCTATGTTCCTGACAACTCACTGCCCATACTGTGCTGATTATCTGATTGTGTTTATCTCCAGGCTTGTCTGCAACTGCTAGTCTTATTAATTTACCTTTCTCAAATAGTTATTTACTGAATAGTAATAAAAAGTAAGTACTTCTAGCAGCCAAAGAAAAATGTTGATCTTAGCATTTTAAGATAGGATGCTTTCTAGACTAGGTCTTAAAAACTTCAGGGCTCTCATTTCAGTAGTGGTACTCTAGTGCTGGGCTTCCATTAATCACTATGGCAGCTCAAGTACTGAGAATCAGAGAATCAGAGAATNTTGCAGTGTTCTCCAAATGAACTTGGATGAACCCAGCAGTGCCTGCTTTCTGCAGCTCTTCCCAAACGAAGGCTGCTTTGACAGTGTTTAGAGATTCCCCAGCTCACAGGAGGCCAGTGTGTGCTGCTGCCAAAGGCTGCAGGGTGGAGTGCAGTTTCCCCTTTCAGTGTGTAGGTGTCAGAAGATTTTAAGCATATGGTTGTGCTTTCTTCATTAAAATGACAATATGCTGAACTCTAAAGAAGTCCTTAATTCTCAAATGCACTGGCATCCTTTTGGTAGCCACTGAAATGGGAATCTGTCAGTGTTACGTGGATTTTAGGTCTTTCAACGGTCCTAAATGTCAGGAATCAATGGTTATAATTCCTGTGAAGTACCACTGTTTTATTTCTTCCAGTACAAGATTGTCTACCATGGCTGGCTCTGCTCTAAAAGTTTAATGAAGTTGTTCTGGATATACTGATAAACACTAAGAAAAATGTCCAAGTCATTAATGAATTTCATAAATATGTTCAGGTATGTATTTCTTTGTTAGCTGCCTTTCCACTTACTTCTATAACCATTTTCTGTATTATATATATGTATATGATTTCTAATTTGGAGTAACAGCCTATAAGTGCTAGGCTAAAATATACAGAAAATAGCTCATATCTAATCCAGATAATAATGAGAAGAGTAGATAGAAATTAATGAACCGAGGCTGTCTATCAAAGTAAAATGTATGGAATAATAAACTGTCACTGAAGTATTTTAGAGGTCTTCCATATTTAACAGATATTGTTCTCCATATTTAATGATACTCTTCCTTTTGTACAAGGAATTTTTGACAATACTACATTATACAAGTTCAGTAGTTTTACATTTATCTGTCTCTTTTACCCTTTTCTGAGCAATCTTCATCCTATAAAGTTATGGAATCAAGCCTCAGGTTTCCAGAAGTGTTTACCCTTTAGTAGGATAAAGGTTAATGGTCCCTTCCTTTTTTTATTTTAACCTGCCCCTTCACAAGATCTCAAATAGCAAAATTAACTATTTTTCTTCACATCTATATTCAGAATCAAGATGAGCTATGAAAACAACATCCATCAGGTGCCTGTGAGGAATTCATCTGCTTGAATGGAGATGCAGAAAATCTCCCATTCCTTTGACTGGAAGGGGAACTGTGGCTTCATTTGTTAGAAACACCAGCAGAACCTGTATCTCCCCAGTAATCTATCAGATGGCTAAGCAGATGTCTTTTAGTCTAATGGAACAATTCCCTGTATTCAGAAGTTCATCAATAAAACATATTAAGAGGTGTCTACAGTGGTCCTACATGTCTCTGCCTCTGGGCTTGTGCTGGGATCAGACCTGCTTTGAGCTAGACACATGGGGTTACCTTGGCTGATATTTAATCTCTCAGAAACTCTCCAGCATTGGTAGCATAGTTTGGACCAGCAGATAAGGTTATTTTTTTTCCTCTAAATTCCTAATTCCTCTAACAATGGGCATTGGAAAAGAATCCATTTCTTAACCTGGCAATGGTTGAAAGTTGCAATTTTGATTAAATTGTGCATGTTCATTTCTGTAGTACAGACTGAGTAGAAGATTTTTGAAATCTCAATTAAACCTCAGTTTTCTTGGAAATTTCTAAATTTCAAACTGCTTCATTCCTGTGTGTATAAAATAAGCTATGAAATATAAAATTGTATGGGCATCTATATTTTCACTCATACCCTGATGAAGGTACATGGACATTCAAATTATTCTGTCATAGGCTATTTTATTGAACTAAAAACTAGGATAGAATTACCATCACCTTTACTTTTCCTCCTAATACATTTAATGCATGTCCAGCTGGAAGCTTTTTCCCAGCCTTCTGAAGCAAAATAACTTCTTTTATGCATTTTAATGGGTGTAGGAAAACACTGAGGGACGGGTAAGGTGAAAAAGGAGTGCATGGAAGAAGAACAGTCATACCTTTGAGGAAGGACCATAAAAATAAAATTAATGTCTTTTCTTCTCTAAATGAAAATCAAATTTCCTAAGGCTGTTATAATGTGTAGCAAGGGCACTTGCCTGTGCATTCTCCTCTTCTCAAGGTTGTGCAGCATATTGCTGCTCTTCAGGTCAAAGTAACAGCACTTCAGCTGAATAACTGCAGTTTGTGTAAAAGGACTTCCACTACTAAGAAGACAGAGGATTTAATTAATAAATATATCGTTGATTAGTCCCAGTTAATACATTGTGACTTAGTAAGGACATCCATAATTGAGGTTTGTTAGGTTGGTGTTTTTATAGGTGTAATAATCCTCATTGTGCTGAAAGAACAGTGCAATGGTTGAGGACAGCAGGATTCCAGTTCATTATATTGTAGTTTTTACCTTATTTTTTCCTGTGCATTTATCAGCTCATTTCAATGCTGTCATACTTGTTGGTAGTGACAGCAATCAGCATTCTGTCAGGGGTCACACTGCATACAACTCAAGCATTTTCTGGTAATACAACTTTTCAATACAAATAATGGATATATATGTGATTTTATTTACAAAATGAATTTTTCTAGAAAGCTGGAGAAAAGTCTGTGATCCTGATGGCAGCTGAATAATGGAATTTTGCAGCACAAATTAAGATTGGAGAAAGGAAAATCTCCTGCAAGCAGCACAGCTCAATTGTTGGTGAAACATGGGGATGAGGGAGATTTGTGATGAGGTTAAAGACAAATTCAGAAATGCAGATGTACAGTGAAAACATGAGCTACTAATACCAGCACAGCCCAGATATTTGTGCAAGCGATGAACAAAGTCTTTTTTTACCTTATTTTAGATTAATTTTACATTGGTAGTAATGATTGGGAGAGAGCTGGTTGCATTTAAAGGACAAACAGTGCAGGCCTTTCTCCATCCCCACCTGGTTGAAAATTCAAAATTAGATGGAAAAATAATCAAAGCTGTTTCAACAATTAAAGTTATGGAAGGTTTTTTAATTACCATCAGAACAAGTGTTGGTAGATGAGACATAGTAATTGAGGTATCTGAATGGACTCATCCATCAGAGGCTGAAACATGACAGAGATCTGGAATTTATCTAACTCAGAGATGCAAAACCATCTGGAATTTACATTCCAGTTATGGAAGCAGGATGAATAACCACCTCAGCAGGCAGAGTGAAAACAAGGAGAAGGTCTGTGTGGAATGGAGAAGGGAAATGAATGAATGAATGAATGAATGAATGAATGAGTTAATTAATGAATGAATAAATGAATGAAGAAAGCTGTGACTTGGACACTTGGAGGTACAGTACTCAAGAAAGATTTGCAAAAACTAACTCGGAGCTCATGCAAAAGCATAAAACAAAAGCAAAAAAACTATTTAGCAACATATTACATTGCAAGTGAACAAACAGGAGCTCCAAAGCACTGAGGTTTTAAACAATCTAACTACATTCCTCTGTCCAATTAGTAATTTTTTTATGCTTTCAGAATAGATAAAGATGTAGAAAGAGAAGTCAAAGCTAAGTTTGCTGTTAGAAGAGAGTATACACAAAGTGAAAAGAACCATGGGGGAAAAGTCTAATGAGATATGGAATTTACATAAGAAATCATGACAGCCAGGGAAAATGCAGAATTAAAACGCCATGGTTTTGGAAATACAGGAAGCTCTGATCATTTGGAATTTCCTAAAATTCTCCACGCTTTCTTCTGTGAAAGCTGATCTAAAATGCTAGTGGGCACATCTAGCAAACAGGATGCTCTGCTTGTGTCTGCAGAGTACCTCCTTCCTCTTCTGGGTGTACTTTTGTTCACAGCAAAATTTTCAGAACAATATAACCCCCCTATTTTTTTTTTAATCTATATAGAAATACAGATTTATATTCACATATGCATACATGCATGTACAGCTGAAGTTAAAATACTTCCCAAGTGTGAAGTTTATGTCTTAAAAATCTCATAAGCCTATCAAGACTTTGTTTTTGCAACAAAGGGTTTTGACTGTGTCTTTGAAACAAAGGGTTTTCCATGTTCATTTGTTTGCTGCTTCTGTTTTGTATTATGGAACAGTGTATACATATTTCATATATGCTTACAAGGTCAGTCTGACCATGGCCTTAGATCAAAGTTTAAGGCCAGCACTGCCATTCAGCTTGAATAATCAAGTACAAAAACATTCTTTAGGATTTTGAAATGCAGAGCCAGAATGTGTATCTGAACTGAACCAGTCATCTTTATTACATATGTCCATCACACACATACCTGCAATAGCTGATCTACCCAGCAAGTTTATTATAACTGAAGATTTTACAGGTAGAATTTGGATCAGTAAATAAATCACCAAATTTATTAAAGCATTAGAAAGATGGTCTGGCAGTCTTTGTAAAAATATTATCAGTAATGCATCTCTGAATAAGATCAACTTATATATGTTTATTTTATATTTAATTTTATCTATTTAAGGAAAAATGTTTGCTCCACTTTCATATAATTTTATATATCTGTTTTATTAATAATTTAAGATGCTAATATTTTATTCAGGTATTATTTATTACACTGTAAGAAGAAGAAGGCAGTAGAATTGCATCTTTTCAACGAGCAATAATGTAACTTTCAAAATCTCTGTATAAAAGACTCTAGCAAGTACATACATACTGACCTGCAAAATAGATGCTTTGAGGGCAAAACAGGATACATCAAATTTAATAACAGTATTATATAATATCCTCACCTAGAATACTTACTGTACATGTAATACAATATATAATTAAAAACTGAAGAGAAAGTCAGTAATTAGAATTTGTAGTTAAATATGAGTCAGTTCATTTCCCTTTAAAAATACAATAGAAGTTCCTTTGAAAGATGTAGTTATTAACTTTTGTATCAGAATTTGTTCAGCTTTGATCTGTCACTTTTGAGGACTGGAAGAATAAGAGCTAGATGTTTAAGAATTTCTTCTTAGAAGACCTTTTCTTCAAGAATCTGATTCTTGAGCTGCTTCTCTCAAACCATAGCAAGGCACGAGGTGATGGGGAGCTCTATCTGCATCCTTTGCCCTGGGATATTTCCCAGCCACGTCACACCTGCTGCTCCCAGCATCAGTCTGCTCAGCTGGAGACAGGAGGTAGCAACATCCCACTCAGGGGAGCCCAGTCCTCTCCTTCAAGTGAACAGCACAAGTGGGAAGGGAGAAGGGGTGGGAAGTGTAACAGCAGCTATGAAGGGCAATGAAGTGGAGTGAGCCTCATGGCCCTGAGGCCCTGAGAGCCCTGCCTGCCCCTGCCTGCCTTTCCCCTGGGCCTCCCCCATGCTGCCCACAGCACAGGGCCCCTGTACAGCCCCGGGGGATGGCAGCCCCTGAGCCAGCAATGCCCTAACCTGCCTGGGCTGCAGCTCCCCACAGCCCTGCCCAGCCATGTGCCCTGCCCAGCCTCGTCCCCAGAGTGGTGCCACATGCCAGGGCTGGGGCTGCTCCTGGTGCCCCAGTCTCCTAGCTGGGTAGCTCCTGCCATGGCCTCTCCAGCTCCTGGGAGCTGCCAGCTCACAGAGTGACCTGACAGCAGGGTAGAAGGAGGGAATTAAATAGCTGTGGGGACCTTATCAAGCATCATTAAGATCCCAAACGTGCTCATGCAGGACATCATCTCTTTGTGGCTGTTCTCCCAGTGGGGCTGGCCATGGGATGGTGCTGAGGTTACAGCCTGGCAGCAGCACAACACACCTGGCAGAGCTGACACCAGAGCTCTCCTATTTCTGCCTGCTGAGGGAGTCTCAATAAAAAATTAGCCCTTGGTAAAATGACTCACTAGATCTCGACAGGTCCAAGTAGCGTTGGCATAGACAAAAGGATTTATTAGTGAAAGAAACCTGAGAAGGGGCTGGGAAAACTTAGAGGAAGGCTGGAAACTTGGCACGCCAGCAGGAGAAGAAGCTTTGCTATTAGAAACCCAGTTGTGCTCCACTGGGTCTCAATGCAGGGAGATAGATTTTACATCCTTTTCCATTTGCCCAGTTCCTCTCACTGCTGGACCATGCTAAATTTGTCATGTGCTTTAAATTTGGTTATCAAAAAATCACATTTTATGTATTCTCTTTGTTGAGAAGTTGTTAGCTACCATCACTATTTAAAGCTTTAAATACACTGTTTATAGTGCTGCACTATAAGGCTTGTTCTGCAAGTTTTTGCACGAGTACAAAATCTCCTTTGTAAAGAGAATAGTCTCTTGATCACTTATATAGAGATGAACCTACTCCTGGTAGGAGTTCCTTGTTTGTCAGAGGGGAAGGAAGCACTAACTACACAATGTACTGGAGAGGAAATAGAAAAAATAAATGTGGAGAAGAAACAAAATATAAAAGACATGAGAAGCATGATATCACAGGCTGTAAAATGTATGGTGTGGAGAGCATGACAGAGCAAAATGTGAATGAGTGACCTGCTGGGGCCCCAATTACTGCTTCATGTGGCACCCATATCACAAAAGTCAGGTTCACAAATATCTACTACAAATTTATTGTAATAAGGACCTGACTTGGGGGGGAGGATGGGATGCTATCCCATATGACAACACTCAAGACCAAAATCTACTGAAAACTATCACATCTGCTTAGGAAGTTCAGTACATTACTCACTGTAAGGCTTTCCAAAGAAGAAAAATCCTTATCAAAGAAGAAAAAAACTTACAATGTATTATTATTTAAAAATATTAACTCTAGCAGACTTTAATATAATAAATAGGTAGAAAAAATAAAAAAATGGACCAGTGTTCTTAATTAAGGAACGTTAGTTCCTCTAGTTAGTTCATTCCTTCTTATTAACAAGGAGCTCTTGGATACAGCTGCTGTGTTTTTGTCCATATTGTAAAAGGCTTGATGGTTTGCTGTTATTAGGATAGAACTGAAGAAACAATGCTGATTTTTTTCAGGAAATACTGTTCTAGTCATCAGGAGATGTTTTGGTGGGGTTCTTCAATGAATCCTAACAAAAGGCTTCACTCAAATGAGTCGAGGCAAACTCTTTATAGTAGTATTTTTTTCCTGTAAAGGCTTAGTATTCACATAACACCATTAAAATGCATTTTGCAGAGTTTTAAGACAAAAGCTGCAAAAACAGACTTGTTATCTAGGGGCTAAATACACTGCAGAAAACTACATTTAATCAGAATAGGCATTGCTCACTCAGTAAGTCCAGGAAATGTCAATGTAGAAGATTTTGCTACATACACAATTTCTACTACTGATATATAGGGACTACTAAAAATAAATGTAATCTAAAAGAAATGTTCACACTAGTTTAAATTATACTTGTAATATATATTGCCTGCATTTATATGGTAGTGTTAAATGTGGTGGTTTGTTTTTTTTCTTTTATGTCACAGTAATATATGTATACAACAATAATAATTCCCTTTGTTAATTTATCCCTCTCTTTATCCATATTTGGGATTAATTTCCAGGGATGCAGGGTATAAATGTGTATTTAGGATTCTTAAAAACTCTCAATTTGGTCATTTGCTTTACTCTCAAAAAACCACATTTTGTGTATTCTCTTTGTTGAGAAGTTGTTAGTTACCATCACTATGAGCAGCTGAGAGACAATGTGACTAATGACATTCAGCAAATAAATGGAATGCTTTTGTTATGAAGTCCATTTAGGTTATCCTGCATCTAAAATATCAGTGTCTTGAAAGGGCTTTGAGTCTGGTTTGTAAGAGAGTATAGGGAAAGAATTACTTTTCTGTAGATAGGTGGCAGTTTTTCCAGTGCTGAGGTATGCAGAATAAACATATATAAAATTTTCAATAACTATCTAAATAAGATTATTACAATTATTTCCATGGGCAGGAGATTTTTGACACAACTTTCCCAGTAGGTTAGATTCCCAACATGAACTGCATGCACCCTGGAGTTTTCCTTCCACTGAAAATCCTGCTCTGCATTGCCACCTGTTTTCATATAATTTGCAGTAATGCAGTAACCTGTAACCTCCTGCTAAATTTGGTTAAAATTGGTCAGAAATTCTAAAATCACATGGAGAAATTTTACCAGGCAGACAGAAAGACACATTCTTGTTCAGTTAGAATAATTGCATAGGTTTTCTCAGGAAAAAGGCTCTCTGTTGGACTCTCTCCTGTTGTTAAAAATGAATAGCATTTTAAAGATTAATAATTAATTAAAGGTAGGACACAAATACTAAGAAACAGTTTTATTGTTTTTTAAAGGAAGAAGTAATTAGTGAGATTCTGTGTGATCTGACCGTTCAACACCTACAAAAAGTCTGCAAATGGCAACAGACAAATTGGCAAAGTCTGAAAATGGTGCAAAAGGATTCAGGATAATGAACTGGAAAGCAGACTAAGAAAGGTCACTGAAGTATTTCAGAAATAAATATCAATTTCGTAATTGCGAAGCAATGTCTATAGGGAAGCTAATCCTAACAACTACATGCAATAGTTAATTATCTTTTGTCATTCAGGAGTGGGCTCTTAAGAGGTAACTGTAGCTCAGGAGAAGCCAAAAACTAACCAGAATAATCAGAGGGTAGTGAGAAAAGAGCAGAAAACAAACCAGTCGTTATAGCTCCATATAATCCCTAAACCAATTGTACATGGAGAATACTGAGGGGGGATCTCATTAATGTTTACAAATATCTGAAGGGTGGATTTCACGTAGAAGGGGCCAGGCTCTTTTCAGTAGTTCCCCGTGATAGGATTGAGGGGCAATGGACACAAAGTGGAACACGGGAACTTCCACCTCAACATGACTGTGAGGTTCATGAAGCCCTGGAATGTGGAGAGTTTTCTCACAGAAAAAGGTAATGATTTACTGTCAGTGAACAACCCATGTTGATAAGACTTAATGAGCAACTGTGAAGGAGCTGTGAGAAACTGACTTTGTAGCTAATTCTGAAGAGCCCTCAAAGTACTGATAAGAGATTCCTGCCTCCCTCCCTCGGAATGTAGAAAACAGAACTCTGTCCACCTGCAAAACTTTGCCTGAGAAACTGCTAGCTTCACACGGGGGGAGGAATGATAACTGTTATTTCTGTAGCTCTGCTGTTTGACCAATAGTAAAAGATGTAAACACGCTTTGCTTTTAGAAACACTATAAATGTAGAATGGTTGTGAATAAAGAGGAAGGACGCTGAACAATCCCATTGATTGCAGTCGTTACCTCGGGTCCAGCCGATAGTCCGGCTGAAGGGAGCATGACTCAGCCACATTGGCTCCATTCCTAGCTCTGATAGGAGAACGATGTGCTCATATTGAGTCGAGTCGTTTATCCAGCGGAGCTCTTTCCGACACTGGAACAGGCTGCCCAGAGAGGTTTTGGGGTCTCCTTCTCTAGAGACTTTCAAAATCCACCTAGATCTGTTCCTGTGAGTCCTGCCCTGAGTGATTCTGTGCTGGCAGAGCAGGGTAGGACTTGATCATCTCCAGAGGTCACAGAATCACAGAATGTTAGGGGTTGGAAGAGACCTAGAAGATCATCCAGTCCAACCCCCTTGCCAGAGCAGGATCACCTAGACCAAGTCACCCAGGAACAGATCCAGGCAGGTCTGCAACAAAGTGAAAGTGAGAGCCTCTTCTCACTTGTGCCCTGTGAAAGGACAAGGGGGAATGGTCACAAGCTGGAAAACAAGAGGTTCTGCCTTAACATGAGGAAGAACTTGCTTTACAGTGAGGGTCACAGAGCCTGAAAGGGGCTGTCCAGGGGGTTGTGGAGTCTCCTGCTCTGGAGATTTTCAAGACTGGCCTGGATGTGTTCCTCTGGGACCTGTGTTAAGATTATACTTAGATGATGATCCTGCCTGGCAGGGGGGTTGAACTCGATGATCTCCAAGATCCCTTTCAACCCCTGATACTCTGTGATACTGTGACTCCAAACAAGCAGTGGATGCTAACAGCATGGCTCCTTACAACAACCTCCTTCGCACAGCTGAGCATTCCCATTCAGGGAGAGGTCGCTCAGGCTGTTCCCCCCCAGCGGACCCCATGAAGGCAGCAGAGTGGTGGGGAAGGCAAGGCTGGCTCTGGAATCCCTGTCCTATCCTCTCCCCTCAGCAGTTCCCTTCTCCAGTACCCTCAGTGACAGCGCGGAAGACACGATACGCAGAAGCTTGGAGAAGGCAGAACCCCTCCACCACCCCCAACCCAGAACCCATCTCCCCTCAGCGGCCAGCGGGCCCCGCCGCCATTTGGGGCAGCGGGCGGGGGACTCCATCTCCCAGCGTGCTCAGCGCCGCGGCGCCATCTTGTCCCGAGATCGGGGAGCTCGCAGTGGCGGTTCGCGGAGCCATGGCTCTGTTCCCAGCTTTCGCCGGGGCCGCCGAGCCCGGGGAGCCCGCAGCCGGCAGCAGCGACGGCTCCAGAAAAGGTAAAGTCCTGGGAGAACCCTCTTTACTCAACAGTCCTTCGCGGCCTGGCCGTCGAGAAGCCCAGCCGCTCCTGTTCATCTCCCCCCCGTCCCTCTGCACCGTGCCGGCCCTTCCGTGTATCCGGCGGGGCTGCTCCGCCCCCGACACGGGCTTGCGGGGTGGGCGGTTCTGCCGCTGGAGTGCGGGCTGCGGGTGGTGCCACCCGACTCTGCCTGGCTCTGCTGGTCACTGGGATCTGTCCGCCCGGCCAGCCCCGCCGCTCGGAGCTCTCTGCAGCGCTGCCTCAGGGGTGCTGTGCCCCCCAGCCCGGCCTCTCCCGCCGGGGCAGGGCATTGGCGCAGCCTGGGGGACCCTGGCGCTGCCGGGCTCAGTAAAGCTCGCAAAAAAAAAAAGTGACTTTCTCTGAGGTAACTTTGGGGAGAACTCGAATTAGGCACTTTCTTATAAAAATAGTGTTGGCATTTCGGTGTGGCCAGCAGATGGAGAGAGGGGATTCTGCTCTGGTCAGACCTCCCCTGGAGTATTGCAGCCAGTTCTGGAGCCCTCAGCACAGGAGAGACATAGAGCTGATGGAGCAGGGCCAGAGGAGGCCACAGAGGTGCTCAGAGGCTGGAACAGCTCTGCTGTGGGGACAGGCTGAAGGAGCTGGGCTTGTTCAGCCTGGAGAAGAGAAGGCTCTGGGGAGACCTTAGAGCACCTGCCAGTGCCTGCAGGGGCTGCAGGAAGGCTGGAGAGGGGCTGTTTCCAAGGGCCTGCAGTGAAAGGACGAGGGGGAATGGGTTGAAATGAGAGCAGAGGAGATTGAGACTGGATCTCAGGAAGAAGTTGTTTCCCTTGAGGGTGGTGGGTCAGTGGCACAGGCTCCCCAGGGAGGTGGTTGAGGCCCCATCCCTGGAGCTATTGCAGGGGAGGTTGGCCAAGGCTCTGAGCAGCCTGGGCTAGTTGAGGGTGTCCCTGCTCCCTGCAGGGGGCTGCACTAGATGCCCTTTGGAGGTCCAGCCCTAAACATCCTGTGATTCATTGGGGACTTCCAGCTGCCTGCTGGGAGGTTCACAGAATTCACAGATTCACAGAGTGTCAGGGATTGGAAGGGACCTAGAAGATCATCTAGTCCAGCCCCCCTGCCATAGGAGGATCACCTAGACCAAGTCACCCAGGAGGTGCTGGAGCCATGGCTGTAGAAATAAATCCTCTCTGGAAAAAAATACCTGCATGTGAACTTAGTGTGCAGGAGCGAAGGTGCACTTTTTGCAGAAGATGGTGTTTGGTTATTGTTTAGGGGTTTTTACCACTAACCTTGCATAACTTTGATTTCTCATTTTCTTGTTTATTAAGTCAAATTTTAGTTGTATATATGGAAGGACATGACAGAAATTATTGAGTTAATAGTTTTGACTGTCATGGTTGCTGTATAGCAAGTTATGCTTCTATTAAAGGAGTAAAGAACCCTATCCTGTGCATTATCAAACTCTGAACTATACACAACATTTATGATTCTACTGGGAGATTTTTAAATTTTAATTTAACTATGCCTTTTGTTGCCAGCTTCCACCACCCTTGAGTCTGCCCACCCTCTGGACACCCCAGCAAGGGGAAAGAAACTCAGGTTGTAAGAGAATTGCTTACTTACACTGAATTTCTTGTATGTTTAGTTCAGTCAGTATGGTTTTCAAGCTTTTAGCTCCATCTGTGCCTCAGTTCTTGTTGTAACCCATTCTGTGTCACTCCCTGATGGCATTGCAGCTCTTGATACTTGGTCTGCCAGTACAGAGGTGTTGTAGCCACATCTAGGAGCATCTCTGGTAATGATGCTTGGTGTAGGAAGTAGTGGATATAATCAGTCATGGTCATCATTTCATTCCCAAAATGAAAGGCTCTACCATGTGAGGAGCGGCTTTGCCAGGCAGAGGCACAGTAAAATTCTCTGATGGTAAGGCCTGGCTTGTACTCTGGGAATTTAGGTTTGATATGCAGTCTGTGTCACTGCAGACCACTTGTCTGGAAGATATACAGATGTTAAGACTGACTTTTGGATCTGGATTTCAGGTTTTAGCACTGTTTGTGTGTTACAGTTTGCTCTACTTGAAGTTTTTTTGTATGAGAATAACTGACAAAACTTGAAGGAATGTAAGGATTTTTGGTTTATGTTGTAGCCAGTATTGTACTTTGTTTTTAATGACTACATTTCAGTATAAGTTATAAAAATGAACTGAGAGCAATTTTAGGTTGGCATATAGCAGATTTCACCATTCACCTTGTTAGACCTTGAGGACCTGATGGGCAGCTCTGCTGTCTCTGAGAGATTACTCCTCAGAGCTGCTGTGAAGCCAAAGTCCATCATCATGCAGGGATCCCAGGGTATGCTGGATTTCCTGTGATATGCAAAGCTGAGGTATCTTTTGCAGTCATTTAGGACTGCATCATAGTTCTGTTGTAAAAGCTGAGGTAATAATGTGCATTTGCTAGCCATTTGCAGTGATGTTTCTTAGAAACCTTCCTAAAGCAGTTAGTGCTGCCTGCAGCAGCAGCACTGCTCAACACCCTCCCAGTTCTGCTGGATTGCTGAGTTGCAGCAACCTCTAGAGTGCAGAACAATCTTGTATATGGTTCCTTCCAATTATGTTGTCAAGCTTAATTAGTTTTTGGTAGACAATAATTTACACATTTATCTGTAGCTGTGAACAGAGCAGTGGTAATCATTAACTCTACTAACAGGAGTGAGCATGCACAATGTGATTTACAGGCTGAACTATTCTATAGGTAAAATGGTGAAGTGATTTTTGCTGAAAGCAGATTCGCAGGATTCTGAGGCAGCAAAAGGTTTTGCATAACTCTTAAATTAAAATTTCCTCTCTAGACGATCACCATTATTCTAATGTGCTCAATTGTGGATGGTTAAAACAATATATGCATATTAATCATAAAAGAAGTCTTCTATATCTTTAGTCTTGCCTCTTCTTTAAGAATGTAAATGTAGTCTGCAGAAGTTATAAACTCTTTAGACATCTGATGAGAAAAAAAACCCCAACAAAACATTGAAAAGGTGGAGTTTGGAATGCATTTTGATGTTTGTATCTCGTTTCACTAGAGATTATATATATAATATATAATATAGTGTATTTTGGGCTTGTATCTTGTTTCACTAGAGATTATTTACAGGAAGGTTTGGATTTACGTCTTGTGTAATGGAAAAAAATTGTTCAGTTCCTTCCAGAGTATTAGGTCAGTTTGATTAAATTGTTCAAAAAATACTGTGTTTGGAGAATTCTGGACATTTTCCTGATGCATCCACAGGATACTGACTGTGCTACAATGGTTGGTTTTTGCAGTGTGTTTTTTCTTAGTTTTAAATATGCAATTTGATCTCACCTGCTCAGGTAGAACGAAGCTACAGACACAGTCAGGGGATTAATGGTTATGACTCCATTTCTCAAAGTGACTTTCCTTGGAGGCCCTAAAAAATCAACCTTCCTCTGTGTGTGCATCCTGTTGTAATCATATTGCACCAAGTTAGTGAGTGACTGCACATCTCTAAGGGAGTAACATCATTTCAGCTGAAGCTAAGCCAAAATGGCAGCTGGGAAGTTAATTTCTAATAGTTAGTGGTCACAATAGACATTATTTTGCTATATTTCAGGCAGATTTCTTATGGAAATGGATCTTTTGCCTGTTTGCTGTGCATCTGTCTGTCAGCTTACTTCCTCCATAGCTTTTTCTTCTTCCTCAGGAGTCTTAGTCCTGCCATTCAGATTTCTGGTGGTGTGAGAAGGAAATGGCAAAAGTAGAGCAGGTCTGTGCAAATCTACATTTACTTAGGAATGATAAATGTAGATAAATTCTAGATAAATGTAGATAAAATTCTGTGTGAATTTGTGAATGTGTGAATAAAGTACTACTGGTGTTAGAGAGGCTGTAATGTGAATTATAGCCTGGCTTGGCAGTGAGCATCTGTACATCAACCAACCAGGAACCCTCTTGGAAGATCCCAATGTGACACAGCACAGGCTGCCTCTCGCCCAGAGAGGGATGTGGCAGAGGGTCTGGAGACCCCAGGTAATTCCTGAAGCTGTGGCAGTGGAGGGGAGTGTAAATGGTGAAGGGCATAACTTGGAAATCCAGACCTCATCCTTCTGTGAGCTGCAGGATGAATTTGCTGGGAGGAGGAGGAGGGGAATGAAAACGTTGCCAGCTCGTTCTTTTTATTTAAAAATGTGCTTCTGGTTTTAGCACAGCCTGTGAAATGGAGAAATAATGCAGAGAACTGCTTTCCCTCGGCCAGCTGAGGTGCAGTGTCTTTGGTTTAAAGTCTGTTTTGTGCCTCGGGGAAATTAATATGGTTGGTCAGCCCCATGTTTTATTATTTCTACTAGAACAGCTGGAGCATTACAGCTTGCTTTGTTTATTCTCCGTTTTGTCAGTGTGATCTTTAATGCTGTTTTAAAAAGAAAAGTATCATTTGCTTTCAGTTTCTCAGTGTTAAGGCTGAAGCCCTCACTGCTGGTAAGGATGTATCTCTTTTGGAAGTTATTTGGCACTATAGTGCCATAAGGTTCAAGGTTATGAAATTTATCATAGTTGTTGTATCACATTATTTTCTTCCTAGTTCGGGCTGGTGTTTACATTGATTGACAACACATTTTAAATAATATTTGTATTAATCTTTGGAGGACTTGATACTATGCTCTTGAAATCATTGAAAAGCCTCTTTTGCCAAGTACAGTATTTTAAAAATACCTCAGATCAAGATCTTAAACATCTTGGACATTTTTTCCTCATGCTCTGAGTATTTTTAAGTCTTGGATTCAGAATTTTGTCATCAAACACTCTGTATGACAAAGTAAATTATTTAATTTCCTTCTGCCTTTGAGCTGACTTATTTTTAAAAATGTAACCCAGTGTTTTAAGTGTCATAAATTTTAGTANTTAAATTTTTTTTTGCTGTTATGTGGTACACCTTTACACCAGAAATTCTGGCAAAAGTAAATTCTTTCATTGTTAGGTGATTCTGGATAATCAAATGCAAATACTGGTTTTTGTTTCAAGATAATTAAATGTCTCTTTTATTTCTGTTAATAAATAACAGGCTTTATGTACAAATTAGTTGCACTTACTGAAGTCTGGACCATTGTGCTTCCTCTGAATTTGTCTATATTTATGAAAGACCAGAGTGTGACCAGTGGAAAAACATTGCAGGGTTACAGTTTGCTCCTGCATTTATTTACACTCCAACTTCATTACAACATGAGCAGATAGAATTGAACATAAGGAAGATAATTTTCACAAGCACTATCACCTCAAAATTCTAGATACAAAGCAGCACTTGATACACCGTGTGACATATATTGAATTATTGACTCGAATTTGATGATGCAGTTATCAGGTGTATAAATTTGACTCCTATGTGTTTTACATATGTAATGGTGGCAGAATTGTTGATTCTGGGTTGGTTATTAATACATCTCTTACCAGATCAAAATAAGAAATTAATGTTGCATAACATTGTATTCCCCAGCAGAGGGAATAAGTATATTGATATAGGTGAGGGACATGCTGCTTGGATATTATCCAGTATAAATCTTTCTCCTCGAAGCTCACCAAAGGTTCTGGAAGAATGCTTTGTGGTAGGTTTGCATTTTAAAACTCATAGACACATACTGAAAATGAAGGCCATGAAAGGTTTGTGCCAGTGTGGATTAGTTAAACAGGAGATTTAAATTATATATTTAGGCAAGAAATGATCACGATTTTAAGGTTTAAATTTGTATTCTAATTTTACACTAATTCATCCTAAGTATTTCCCTGGAAGGGGGGAAAAATTGGTTTGTAACAGAGTAGGGCAGTGTATTTGCCTTGGGTTTGGTGGTGCTGGTGGCAATAACATGCACAGATACTATACAGCTGAATATTTATTGGTTTATTTTCAGTGTCCATCCCATGTTTGGGGAGCTGGGCAGGTGCTCACAGGGAACTTGCTTTGCTCCATGGTTTGGGGGTTCTCCCTTGCACAGGGGTGGAGGTTCAAGGCAAACCAGAGAAGGTGCCCCTTTGGTGTTTGGTGACAGGGGCAGTCTCTTGGGAGATGCAGACTGGAGCTGGATTTCATTGTTTGTGCTTCTTCACTGGTTTAACTGGGCTTGCCAAACTGTTCCTCAGTCTGCTCCATTTAAACAGCAGCTCCCAACAGTGTTGGGAGAACACCCAAGGAGACCAGCTTTGTTCCTTTTGTGTTCTCTCCTGTGGTCTGGCACCAGAGAGGCTGCAGTCAGATTCTGGGCTTACCTGAAATGACATTTGTTAACAAGTTAGAAAGTTTCACATACTTAAAAGAATCTTAGAAATGGAATATCTATGAAAATTGTTACAGAAGCTTTATTAGTAAAATTATGGCAAAAAAATCTGCCTCCACATCACGCCAGTATCTGATCTTGCCTGATGGCTGAGATCTAGATGCAGATTGCTGTCTAAAAATTAGCATCAGTTAGCCCTTTTTCACACTATTTAAAAAGTCTGATGGTATTTCAGTGGTTAGAGAACTGAGAATCCAGCAACACATTTTGACCTTGTATAAAACACGTGAGTATTCTTATCAGCAGTGGGTGCCTCAATCAATTAGATCCTGTTAAAAAGATTTTCCATACAGTGAATAAAGTACTTTTTTTTTTTTCAGCTTGCATAAGTTGTATTGCAGTCATAAAGTACACCATTTCAGTACCCCCTTCTATAGTTATTTCAATTTTGCCTTTTAAATAGGTACATAATCTGTATTATATATGGTATATTATAATTAAAATAGATGAAGATACATTAGAAGTTCTATATGTATGTTTGTAATTATTAAGATATATGAAGATACATTAAGTTCTATATGATTTATAACGTATTTATATATTGTACAAATCTGAAGTTAGAATTTTTACATGGTAAAAATTACAATTAGATAGACTTGGGTTTTTTTGACGTATATAGCAGTAAGTATAATATACAACATTATAAAATATAAGTGTAATATAAAACATTGTCTGATTTTAGTATGAGCTTTTTAGTAGTATTATATAGTGTGGTTTTTAAAGCTTATGTTGATGTCAGGGGAAGATTCCAGCTCCTAAATATTTTCCCTCATTACAACCCCATGTTCTGCTGAATGGAAATTTCAAGAGCTGCTTTTCGATCTGCTCAATTATTCCCCCTGACTTGGTGATATCTGCTGTGGGTGTAGCTGTCTGTTGAGTACATTAACCCCCAACTTTAGCAAGCCCAGAGCTGCTTTGCCTTGGTGTCACCCTCCTGTCTGCCTGCAGAACTGGCCTGGCTCAGCAACCCCAGCTTCTCTGCGCAGGACGCGCTGCTGCTGCACCAGCGCTCGACGGACCACGGTGCACATCCCACCCCTGCAGCATCACCACTGAGAAGGTACAGCACACTTCTGGATCTAGCAAACCCTCTCCCTCTTTCTGTCCTGCTTGCCTTTTGTAACCTGAGACCAACATGGGAGCTTTTAGGGCTGCTGCTTTTTATTTCGCTGTTGAGGATTTTAAAAGACCTTAGCTGAGTCATAGAGAAAAGTATGAATAATGCTCCCATGGCCTTTCACCTCAAATAATGAGAAATTATACTTATGCAATTACATTCCCCTTTTCTTTTTCTCACAGCTGCATTTAAATCATTGTTATTTCAGAGTGGAAAGGGAACTGAGTGATCGTGATTCTTGATTAGCTTCTGAATGTCCTAAGTGACCCTTGAAATAATGTAAAGATTAAGCATCATCTTTGTGATTTCTCTGTGAAAACCAGTTCAATCAGCTATTTCACAGTCTGATTTTTTTTGCTTTCTCAGAACTAGTTGAAGATGAGAATTAATGAAATACTACATGTATCGAGTTCTGTGGCTGTGCAGAACATGCTGATCAGTGAAGTGGATGATTATATATATTCTTTTACAAAAATGAGCTTGAAGCAGCCATGTCTGCTGAAGAATTAGTTTTATTACCTTCACTAAAATAGTTGCTGTACTTGGCACATCTACANGTTGTATTGCAGTCATAAAGTACACCATTTCAGTACCCCCTTCTATAGTTATTTCAATTTTGCCTTTTAAATAGGTACATAATCTGTATTATATATGGTATATTATAATTAAAATAGATGAAGATACATTAGAAGTTCTATATGTATGTATGTAATTATAATTAAGATATATGAAGATGCATTAGAAGTTCTGTATGTATGTATATAATTATAGTTAAGATATATGAATACATTAGAAGTTCTATATGTATGTTTGTAATTATTAAGATATATGAAGATACATTAAGTTCTATATGATTTATAACGTATTTATATATTGTACAAATCTGAAGTTAGAATTTTTACATGGTAAAAATTACAATTAGATAGACTTGGGTTTTTTTGACGTATATAGCAGTAAGTATAATATACAACATTATAAAATATAAGTGTAATATAAAACATTGTCTGATTTTAGTATGAGCTTTTTAGTAGTATTATATAGTGTGGTTTTTAAAGCTTATGTTGATGTCAGGGGAAGATTCCAGCTCCTAAATATTTTCCCTCATTACAACCCCATGTTCTGCTGAATGGAAATTTCAAGAGCTGCTTTTCGATCTGCTCAATTATTCCCCCTGACTTGGTGATATCTGCTGTGGGTGTAGCTGTCTGTTGAGTACATTAACCCCCAACTTTAGCAAGCCCAGAGCTGCTTTGCCTTGGTGTCACCCTCCTGTCTGCCTGCAGAACTGGCCTGGCTCAGCAACCCCAGCTTCTCTGCGCAGGACGCGCTGCTGCTGCACCAGCGCTCGACGGACCACGGTGCACATCCCACCCCTGCAGCATCACCACTGAGAAGGTACAGCACACTTCTGGATCTAGCAAACCCTCTCCCTCTTTCTGTCCTGCTTGCCTTTTGTAACCTGAGACCAACATGGGAGCTTTTAGGGCTGCTGCTTTTTATTTCGCTGTTGAGGATTTTAAAAGACCTTAGCTGAGTCATAGAGAAAAGTATGAATAATGCTCCCATGGCCTTTCACCTCAAATAATGAGAAATTATACTTATGCAATTACATTCCCCTTTTCTTTTTCTCACAGCTGCATTTAAATCATTGTTATTTCAGAGTGGAAAGGGAACTGAGTGATCGTGATTCTTGATTAGCTTCTGAATGTCCTAAGTGACCCTTGAAATAATGTAAAGATTAAGCATCATCTTTGTGATTTCTCTGTGAAAACCAGTTCAATCAGCTATTTCACAGTCTGATTTTTTTTGCTTTCTCAGAACTAGTTGAAGATGAGAATTAATGAAATACTACATGTATCGAGTTCTGTGGCTGTGCAGAACATGCTGATCAGTGAAGTGGATGATTATATATATTCTTTTACAAAAATGAGCTTGAAGCAGCCATGTCTGCTGAAGAATTAGTTTTATTACCTTCACTAAAATAGTTGCTGTACTTGGCACATCTACACTATAACTAACATATCATGAATGGAAGAAAGTTGCAGTTGACAAGTTCAAACACTTAGTCACTTTTAATGTGATACAAGCTCCTGTGTTTATGATGACTACTGGTGGTCAAGACAGACAATGTCTTTATGGCAGTCACAGCTAAATACATATTTTTTTATTGAAAGATTCCAGGAAGCCTGTTTAAAAAGAACTTGTGTGTTAAAAATTAGTGAAGAGCTCCATTATTAAGTATGGGGATGTATCTAATATGTACAATAATACACATTTGGTTTTGCATGGTCAGTAAGTCAGTTGACTGTTGTATGTTGTATTTATTACTACATGATTTTATAGTATAACCTTAACTAGTCATCAAAAATTGTTCCTTGACTGGTGAGAATTGAATTTCTAATCTGGAAGTGGTTTTAGAAGTATGCTTTTGATACTTCTTATGTAAATCAAAGAAATGAGATAAAAGAAGTGTGGACTTTCTTCTTCTGCAGGTCATCCTGAAGATTTGTCATCCTTTTAGCTTGACCCAAGTTGTCTTAGTAAAGTTAGGAAATTCATCACTCATTCATCACCTTTGATTTGATGATGATAAAAGATCATACATCAGAATGCCTTTTGATATTTAAAGCTTTAAGATTGGTTGTCAGTAATTACAGCAGCTGAAAAAATACAGTTAATACTGCTAACTCCTTTCTCCAAATACAGGGAAAATAAAGGATAAAATGATGCTCAACTTGCTTGTGATGGTATTTCTTTACAGCTTTACCACTTAAGAGTATATGTCTGTATATACCTGTATATCTGTTTCCAAGCAGGACTTCTTCAAGATCAGAGTGGTCAGGGGAAAGTGATGCAGATGGGAGTCTCAAACAGTCGAGTAATAAAAGAAAAAAGAAAAAGAAAAAGCATCACCACTATAAGAAGACCAAAAAGAAAGCCAGAGGGGACTCCAGTAGCAGTGATTCTGATCTGGATGATAAGCACATCAGGGACAAAGCTGCAGGGAGTGGCAGAAATCAGGAAAAGGAAGCAGCAGCAAAGTATGTATTAATAGTATGGAAGATGTACATTCATTGTGTTCTTGTACTTGTCTCTTCAACTTTATGAATGAAATTCTTACCACTCCATTTTTTCTAAGCTGTGCATGACTAAAGCTCCATTCAAAGCAATGAAAATAGAATTAGAAACACTTGTTTAATCATATCTAAAAAACTGACTAAAATATTCCATGAAGTACTGTTCTGCAGAACAAAGCATGCTAGCAGTAATGAAATATATTTTTAAAGACATGAAGGGTCTTATGTTGAGTTTTGTGAGCATCTTGTTTCCTTTAATGGATCTTCTTTTGTGAGAGTTTGGAGAAGGATTGCATTCTTTAAACATTATTCTTAATTAGTGAAAAAATTCTTAATATACAGTTGTGTTTGCCGTGTAATGTAACTTCCTCCTCACAGATTTAACACTTTATTTCGTATTCAGACAAAGTTTGTTGTACAATTTAACATTTATGTCTGGCCATTTAATGCTCTGTGCTTCCTACTTCTTGCTCATGGCACATCTAGATGGGTATTCTAACAATTGAAATGACAGAATTGCTAGATTGGAAAAGACCTTTAAGATCATAAAGTCCAAAATTGTTTTGCTATGTCTTTTTTTATTAATTCCAGGAGCCCTAAAGTACTTTGTAATTAGAGGAGGTGTCTTTGTTAATGGAACAGGAAAATAGGTATGTAGTGACTAATTGCCACTATTGCCATATAGAAAAGAGGTTTCTTGTGAATGCATTGGGCATTACCTGGCTGTGCTGTTCTCAGTCTGTTCAGATTTAATGCGAAGTGGCCTAGTGAAGCTGGCAGTGTAAGTCACCTTTGCCTGTTTCTCAAGGTGTTTGCTTGTTTGAGCAGCCATTTTGCCCTCTCTGATTACCCAGTTCCTGCTTTTTCTTCAGCATCAGCAGCTCTGGCTCTTATTCACAGCATTGCAGCTGCTCCTGGGGACAGAGCAAGGATTTGGTGACATTGAGGAGCTGTTGTTACAGCTGGGCATAGTCCAGGCAGTCCTTGACTTTCATCCAATTTACTCACTTCTCCCAGGGCAGGTTAACCAGGAGCTGAGAGCACAGGCCTTTGGGCACGGGTCTATGCCAAGGAACTTCATTCTGTTTCCCCGTGTTAGAATGGCAGTGGTTCTCCATGGAGGTATTGCCCAGGGCTCTAGCCACTCACCTCCCTCACGAAGACTCTGTTGTTGGCTTATGGTGGCTAAGGCTGTGAGGAAGCATGGTAAAAATAGCTGGGATTCTAAGGCTGTTCTGCTCTGCCCATCACCCTTGGCTTTGCTGGAAGGGTGTCTGGACTGAATGGAATGGATTTACATGATAAACCTGGTTCAGCTGTTTGTGAGACTGAGACAACCAGCCAGTGCTTTGGCCAAATGAAAGGGTTGAGGTTCTTTCAGGGTGTCTGTTTTCACTTCTTACCCTGAATTGTTGATGCTGAGAGAATATTGAGTTTGCAGGAGATGGGTTTTGAAACATGAACCACAAAATTGCTCTAAATAAAATAGGTCTTGTGGAATTTTAGAAAGCTTCTCAGGACTATAAAACTAATTTACCAAGTTACATCTTTGTAACATGAATTCAGGCTGGAAGTTCATAATGGTCTGCAGTTCAATGGCAGGTGGTGATTTCCTCTTAAGTTCATGAGTATAACTGTAGTTTATAAACCACTTTGATTCAGGCTGTTCTGTCAAATGCATGGGTATAATTGCAGGAAATCAAAAACATAATCCTCTTACAGATTATCCTCTATTATTTTTAAATTGTAGCATCATAAGACAAAAGTTTATTTTAGAAGTAGTAACATATGTCTAGACTACAGTTTGCCAAGCAATTGAGTGGTTAAACCTGGTTATTACCTTTCATAATCATAGATCCCATTTTTGGAGTGTTTGTCTTTTTGTTTTGATGATCCTATTAGTGTTTGTCCAGTTGTTTTTATTCTGGGTGTGTGACTGACTTTACAATAATAGATTGTGTACCTGATTTTGAGTAAAACCAATTATTATGAGCTGCAGAAATTTAGTGTTTCCTGGCTATTTGTGAATGCTGTGTGCATGAATGCTTACCATATACTTCTCCTTTTCTGCAGTCCAGATAAGAAAACATCAGACTCTAGCAGCAGTCGCCTTGTTTGGCTCGATGACATCCAGGCTGCCACAGCAGAAACCTTCAGAATAGACAAGAAACCAGACCCTGCAAACTGGGCTTACAAATCCCTGTATCGAGGGCACATAGCAAGGTACAGTGTGTTGGTGTCTGCTGATACTCAGTCACAGAATCACTGTCTCAAGGTTCATTAACTTGCATTTGGCTGGGAAACTTTGATGTAGAAGATGAGAAAATAACAGAGGTTTTTTTGTAGTGTGTGTACCTGTGCAGTAAAATAGCCTTGCTACAATCCATTCCAGTTTTCTGCCACATTTGGATTGTCAGCTATTGTTGAGATGAAAAGTGTTATTTTAGCACTGCACATCAATATATCTGATGTGCAATGCTTTATATATTATAAAATGGTATTTTCCTTTCTTAATCCATGGGATTAACTGTGGGTTTTATGAACCTGGCCTCTCATCTTTCTCTCTCTTCTCTCCCCTGCCCACTTCTTGGCATATAAATGGATAGAGGGTTAGGGATACAGAAAGATATTACTGAACTGAGCTACTGATAATCTGTTTTTTTTTCAGTTTAAAATTATCTAATCTAAATTGTTTTAAATAATACAATCTGTTGTTCTTTCTTGGGTTTGGCTATATGGCTTTAAATGATAGGAGAGAAAATCTGCTGAGTATGACAGAAACTGTTGAACTCAGGAAGTTTAGTATGATAGCAAAACTTGTGATGGCATGGAAAAAAATTGAAGTCTAAAGGAGAAAATTAAGTTCTTTACCCTTCTATTTGGGTCAACGTGTGTTCAAGTACTTTTTTCGTGCTTTCTTTCAAAAAGGAGTTGTCTTTTCTAATGTATATTTTAGAAGATATTTAATGACATGTTTTCTTTCTAAGGTATAAAAGGAGAGGAGAGTCCTGCCTGGGCATAGATGCAAAGAAGCAGTGTGTGACTTGGGAGAGTTCTGCATCAAAAAGGAAGCAACTGCAGAGCCGACTGGAGCGCTACTTCACCAAGAGCAACGTGAAGATACTCAGCACAGGTGGGATTCCTGTCTGCAGGAAAAGTTCTCCATCTGACCCAGCTGCTTTTATACCAGTTTTCCAAATGGAAGCGGATGATCCTTCTGACACAACGGAGGTAAATCCTCTTGGGATTTATGATCCATCAACTACAACGTGGCTACAAGGAGCAGGGTGCAAGAGTGCAGATCAGGAACCTGGAAATACACAGCAAACCATACCAGAGCCTGGAAGGAATGTTAACTCCACTTTAATGGCAAAAGTGGAAGAACATAACAAGAAAGTTAGAGAAAACCCAAGAGATATTAATGCTTGGATGGAATTTGTTTCTTTTCAGGTATGTATTCTGGCAGACCTGGTTGCTTACTGTAAGTAATAAACACTTGAATGTTATATTGTAGTTTTGTTTGATTAGGACCAGGTTCCTTCTACTGGTGAGGATGAGCTGTTAATTCATCTTCACAAACATCAGCATTCTTCTCATGATTGTAGGGATGATTTTTCCTAACATTGTAATGACTTTTCTTTCTGTTTGAAGGATGAACTGATGGGAGGACCCAGCCCTTATGCCAGTATGGGAGAGCAGGAAGTAAGAAGAAAATCACTGAAGTTAATCTTAGAAAAGAAGCTGGCTATTTTAGAGAGGGCAATTGAAAGCAATCCAAGTAATGTTGAGCTGAAACTTGCCAGGCTGAAGCTTTGCACAGAATTCTGGGAAGCACCAGCTTTAATCAAAGAATGGCAAAAGCTCATTTTCTTACATCCCAATAATCCAGAGCTGTGGAAGAAATACCTCCTGTTCTGTCAAAGTCAGTTCACTACCTTTTCTGTTTCAAAAATCAATAGTCTCTATGGAAAATGTTTGACTACCCTGGCAGCTGTACAGGATGGCAGCATGGTGTCTCACCCCCTCCTGCCTGGCACAGAAGAAGCTATGCTAGGTGAGCTTCTTTCTATGATATGGTTAGAATGGTTTTCACAGGAGTTGACTGTGTTTTCTGTAAGAATATATTTTCCTGTGTGTTACTGGAAGCTTTTGTTTTCTTCAGAATGCTTGACATCCTGATACCTCACCTGGAATTTCAGCAGATATTCCAGCCAAATATGGGTATAGGAGATGCTTTTCTTGCCTGGAACAGTTTGTGATGTAAAGCCCAATGTGCTGAGTGGTTTACAGTACCAATACCAGAGATGTGCTTTTATCTTGGAAAAATATTTAACAGGTTGAAAGAAACTATTATCTCATGTTCAAAAGTTCTGTAGTTCATTACTATAATCCAAAAAAGAGAAGGGACATGGGAAGTCTGATAAGAAATTTTCTTGAGCATCCCAGTTTGTAGATGGAGAATCCTAAACTGCAATGCCATGGGATCAGCCTTTTGTATTTATTGTTTGTGTGTGTGTACCACTTTATATAGAATTATCCCTGCATGGTTAGGATGCTGGGCTGTATCCAGGGAAGCAGTGAGTTCATGCTTAGTTCTGGCATGTGCTTTTAATGCATTTGGAGAGAACCTGGCCTGTTTCAATTTTACCTTGCAAAGTCACTGTGTTCATCCATCTATGAATGCACTGAGGAGAGGGAGATCTCACCATCACCACTAACAACATTGGGAAAAGTGTTTAAAATTTAGAGTGGACTGTTCTGAAGCAGTCCACATTTCTTTATGTGTAGCATAATGCAAGGAACCTCTGTTTTCACCCCAGTCATCTAAGTGCTGTTTGAGCTGTGGTGCCTGTTATGCAATATCCAAGCTGCACTTGTAGATTGAGATACTGGGTTACAAATTAGTTTAAGGTGTTCAGATGGTCCTTGGTTGATTCATCTTGGATCAAGCACTGGAAAAAGTGCTGTAAAGGAAAAATCCTGTGCTGGGAGGTGGATATTGTGCTGCCTGATAGCATCTAGTTGTTTCTGCTGTCTCTAATTTCCAATACTTATATCATTTTGTACACTAAGCACAAAGAATGATTATTTGGACAAACATTTTATTCAGTATCTATTTTTTAAACACTAAGATTTTCCTTTCACTTTGTTTCCCTGCACAGAACATTTTTTACTTATTAAATACTGTTTGTCAGCTGCTGAGAGGATTTTTATTTTTTTTTAATGGAGTATTTTCATGTAACTATAACAATCTAAATACATTAGATTGATGATTTTCAAAATATATGTTTACTGGTGATGTCTACAGAGAAGTTAAAATGAAAAGGAACTCAAATTTGTGTTTCTATTCCACTGTTAACATCTCATTGTTCTGTATGATGACTTTAGGGGTTTGTTTATAAACACTGAGGAGGGTTTTATTGTTTGATTCTTTGTTTTGGGGTTTTTCCACCTCTGGAATTCAAGTTACAGCAGTGGAGAAATTTCCAGTGGGAGACTTCTGAGCAGTTTGGCTTTTTTAGTAACTCTCAACTATCTTAATTCTTGGTCCAAATCAAAATTGTGAGTGTATTTTTAGGAAGATTACCACATTGTTTGTTAAGATAATTTGTGAAACTTTTTGTATATTTAATTATAAGGTGGGTAGCAGTGTAGATGTACAAGGGCTTGCATCTTAAAACCTTTGACCTTTGCTAATGACAGTGTTAAGAGCTAATTTTAAGTAGTGGAGGACTGTGCCATCTAGTGTTTAATTCACTATGCAGTGCTATCTGCTTGGAAATAGGTGGGTGGTTTTTTAAATCTTTAAATTGAAGAAAGCAAGTACAAATTAATTTAAAATTGTAGATCAGTTTTTACTTAATTTTTGAGATAATCTGTAATTTAATTTTTTACTAGGAACTGATATTATAAAGCAGATGAAGGTAACCAATCTCAAATTTTACGGAGGAAAGGGAGTCCTGTTTTTGAAATTATACATGCTGGTTGGGGAAAAACATCCTTACCTTTTAGGTCAATTCAGCTGTAGAAGTCTTAGCATCATGGACTGAATTAATATGTGTTCGTGCTGTTTTCAGCTTTTACTCTAGAGAAAATGCTGATCTTTGCACTTCTTCAAATATATTTTTTCTCTTTTTTTATCACGCAGAAAATCTTATACTATAATTTATTTTTTACTCCAGTTTGGCAGCAAGTTCTGATATTCTCCACATTCAGACTCTTAATTCAAGTTTGAAGGTGGGAAACTAGGAAAAGACAACTTTGTCAGTGTCAGTTTGCCACAATATCTAAATTGGTTAAAGTACCTTGGCAGATTCTATTACATACTTAAACATTTTGCTGTTTAAATATCTTCAGAAATCCCAGAGTCTTTGTTACCAGAAACACTCAGTGACTTTGCAGGACAATCAAGCCAAATGCCTAGTTTATTATCTTCTTGCTGAATTCAGATGTTTATGTGTGCACATCTGCTGTAAACCTGATTACAGGTAAAAAGAGTAAATCATTTGCCACTTCTTAGTATTAAGCAACAAAAAAAGATCATTAGAAGTAATTGATGTAACCTCTGTGTGTATCCAGGCACTTCAATATTTTGATTGTTTCAAATCATCCACAGCCAATGCACTTAGTGAAGAAATAATAGGTTTTGAATAATTGTTTTTTGAAACTGTCAGTGAACTATTTAAGTCTTGATTTATGGCATTTGGGGTTTTTTTTGCAAGCAAATTAAAACTCGGATTTAAAGCAATTTGGATTTTCAACAGCCACTGTTAACACTTGAGTGTAATTGGGAGTGATGGAGTAGCACTGAAATGTAGAGGTGTTTATTAATGCCTGCTATTTCTCCACCTCTGCCACTTAAGACTTGTTGCAAAGGTATGAACAGAAAAATGGGCTTACTTCCTTTTTTAAACTGAGACTTCAGGCCCAGGGGGGATATGGCAGCATAGAATAATAGAATTTTTAGTGCTGGAAGGGACCTCCAAAGTTCACCAAGTGCAGCCCCCCTGCAGGGAGCAGGGACACCCTCAACTAGCCCAGGCTGCTCAGAGCCTTGGCCAACCTCACCTGCAATATCTCAATTACAATTACAGAAAGATGTGTTGAAAAGGGGAAGGACTCTACTTTCAAGTCATATTTTGACCAGAAGACCAGACTTCTCTTAACTGAGGTCTTCTGGAAAGGAAATGGGGATGACAGCTGGAATGATAATGGTTATATCACCGACCATTGTATGGAACTTTTATTCATCAACAATGACAATGAATGTCTGGCATGAATAAAATGTCATCTCTTTGCCATGTTGTAAGTGGGAGATCTTCAAGATCATTAAACTACAACAACTTTGACATGTGTTTGTTAGTTGTTCCCCCTGTTTTGGAATTTGATACTGTTCCAGTTATGCTCTGCAGCACTTTATGCATGTCTTTTGCATATCTGTGGGCTGTAATGAAATACTTTGCCACAACATTTGTGTGAAATATTAAAATGTAATCTCTTTGCTTTGCAGCTATATTTATTCAGCAGTGCCACTTCCTGAGACAGGCTGGCCATTCAGAGAAAGCAGTGTCTTTGTTCCAGGCTCTGATTGACTTCACCTTCTTTAAACCTGACAGTGTCAAAGACCTGCCAACAAGGGGACAGGTAGCAATTTCTCTTTCAATGCCTGTGTGTCCTTGTGCATTACAGAGAATGCTCCAGCAGAAAAATATTGATGAATTTTTAAGGACACAGAAAAATACTTTGAATCACAACTTTGTGGTTTTCCAAGGTGATGCTTGCATTGGAAACATGGTTGTGTCTCCTCTGGAATTACAGGCCAAGTGGCTGCTTCTACAGCCATATAACAGAAATAACCAGTCATTTCATGTCTTGGTTTGCTCCAAATTGAAATGACAACAAATGATCTGGCTGACCAACATTTGTGTCTAGTTAGCACTTCCCTTTTTCTTTTTCCTAGAACTGCTCTTGTTTTGTTACTGTTGATGGAGGAAACTGATAATATCTATAATATCTTCCTGTTCTACACAGCTCTTGCAAATATTTCTTAGGTTCTCTTTTTTTTTTTTCAGTAATTCTTTGATAGCTACATTAGGAGCACCTTCATGCTTTCAAGTATCTTTTCTCTGACTGATGAGATTCCATTCATCTGATTCTGTTAAAGTACTGAATCACTTCTTCTGTTACTTGCTCAGGAGAAAGCTGGGTGTGCACCCCAGTAATAAATAATCAGTAAATTAGTATCTAGAGGGGGCTGTTGCCAGTGCAGCATCATCCTCCTGAGTTGTCAGGAGCTGATTCCTTTTTGATGAGTGGTAGGAAGAGCCACCAATCAGGCAATGGGGCAGAAATTGAATTTCCATTTATTACCTCACCTTCTTCCCCACTACCCACTACTGAGACTAATTTTTTTGCTCCCTTGATTAATTCCATTAACCAGCAATGGAACAATCTTGTAGTTGAAATAATAGTGGTGTCCTCTTAGAGAGCCAAAAGTTCAATCACAATTATCATGCAGGATTGGAGATTCAGTATTGTTATAAAGCTTGAGTTATGCTTCCAGACACTTGAAAACCTGCAAGGCTATCTGTAGTATTTCAGAACTGTGAAGCAAGCAGGGTGGAAGGGAACCTCCATTAAAAAGGACAGTGTTTAGGTTGGCAAGTGCAGCTCTTGTGAAGAGAAAAATGCCAGCTTTACAGCTGATGGCACATTCTGCCCTGCATTCTGACTCAGTCTTGAATTCCTTGTTTCCATACTGTTTTCCCAGTTCACTTTCTCACTTGGAGCAAAGAATAAATCCACGAGAAGCCAAATTAGCTTTTGCAGTTGCTGCAAGTGTTGCATTTTCTGAGCTGTTGATGCTTGATTGTAATTAATATTCATCTTGACATTCCCATCTCAGTGTACAAGCCCAGGTTGGGTACATGGCAGCACATAACAGGAGAGGCAGTCAGTGGAGCTGAGTGAACACACAGCAGGGGAGGAATATTGGACTCAAGATGACAGAGTGCATGCAGGCAGTGACAAAGGTCAGGACTAGAACTTGAGATTCACTGGAAAGTGCCCTGAAGTTGCTGAAAGCTGAGAAATGAAAGGCATTACTGATCTCCTCCTGCCCTCAGGCTGATCATATCTACATCCTACTGTCATGTTTTAATTTGACCATAGGTGTGTGATAGTCTGAATTATCATTCTAGCTAAATTCTTCATGGTCCCAGGGAAGATAGGGAGGAGGGAAGATGTGGTTTCCTTATCCTTGAAGGATCTGTATAGGATATTTGCCCCAAAAGTATTTTGCTTTCTTTAAAGCCTAACAGCTTTTAAAAACCATCTTTATGTACCTGAGAAGAACTCTGGACAGCCCTGCTGTGCCAGAGACATAGTTGAAGTACTCAGTTCTTTCTGCTGATCTTTAAGCACCATCTAACTTCAGATATGAAAGTTGCAGCCAGGTAATTGTAGGGTCTGATTCTAAATTGACCAAGACACTGTCTGTACAACAGCAAACATGATTTTTCTGTGTGTTTTGTTTTGGTTGCCCCTGCCCAAAACCACAGGTGGAATTCTTTGAGCCCTTTTGGGATAGTGGAGAACCACGAGTTGGAGAAAAAGGAGCAAGAGGCTGGAAAGCCTGGATGCACCAACAAGAAAAGGGTGGCTGGGTTGCTCTGAAGCCTGGTATGTTTACATCAATATGTGTACCTTTGTGTCCAGGTTTTCTTCTAAAGATTCTGACTAGAATCATAGAATCATAGCATGATTTGGCTGGAAGAGACCTTCAAGATCATCAAGTCCAGCCATTAACCCTACACAAGGGTCCAAGCTGTTTCCTCTTGTGGCTTTGCATACAAGTTTGAAAATACATTTAGCAAGATTGAGATGAAGCATCCTACACTTCACAGGGAAAAGCCTGAGTCTTCCATGTAGGATACTGTCCCTCCTAGGGATGAGAATTAAGGGGGATATCCTGGTATATCCTCCACTCTGGACTAGAAAAGCTAAAGGTCTGAGTACTTGCTTGAGACCCACACCCATCTAAAGTAGAAGGAAGCTACTTAAGGCCCTTCTGTCATATTGGTAGTTTGTTTTACCTGAAATTTAAACACTGGGAGTGGAATTGTAGAAACAGCCTGCTTTTTGTACCAAAAAAAAAAAAAAAAAAAAAAAAAAAAGGGAAAAAATTTTTTGAAAAGTTTTTGCCTTCCTGAAAAAAAAAAAAGAAACAATTTAAGGGCCCTTTTTGTTTTTGTTTTTTTTTTTTTTCTAAAAATTAAAAACTGGGGGGGGAAATTTTAAAAAACCCCCTTTTTTTTTAAAAAAAAAAAAAAAAAAAAAAAAAAAGGCAGGTAACTAATTTTCTGAGCAGTTTCTGCCTTCCTGAACAACAAGAAAGAAAAAAGTATTTGAAAAATCTCTACAAGCTTTCCCCTCAGCCTACAGGTCTCAGCTTCAGCAGAATTAATGTATTGCTGCTACAGGAAAAATATGTTAATTTTACCTAATAATCCACAAAGATGATCATAAAGTGGGATGTGGTTCAGCACTTCCTTTGTCTGTGTGGCTGGCTGACTCTTGGCTGATGCTTGCAGGCTGTTGATAAAAGTGGTCCCCACAGCCTGTCAGTGTTTTCTCCTCTTGAAGAAAGTTTGAGTGCTGACACTGAGTCACTAGTTCAGAAAGCTTGGAAACCTCCTACTCTGACAGAGCTGGTGTCAAAACCCAGAACTGTGATGTGGAAGTTTTCATCTCTGTCTTGGGGCTCTTTGGCTAACACATTATTTTAAATTTAAATAGTTAAATCATCTGTTGAGTCTGGCCTTGGGATTTGATGGATTATTTTTTCTTCAGTAATTTTGTGCATCTGTGTCATGTCTTGATTTGCTTTTAGATGATGATGAGGATGATGAAGAGATAGATGAGGATCAAGAAATAAAGGATAAAACTCTTCCCAAGTGGCATATTTGGTTGGATATTGAATATTCTCGTGAAGCAAGGCATTGGTTACCTTGGAGACCAGACAGCACCAAAAAGGAAACTGAAGAAGACTGTGAAGATCCAGAAAGACAGGTCACTGTGCTAAAATAAAATAAGGGGAGATAAATTATCTTCTCATTTGAATGAATTGCCAGTTGATAGTTTAGAGGAATTACCCTTTTCTTCATTTGGAAAATGTTCTTTTCTTTGTTGGGAATTAAAATTTTACCTGAGTTTTTGTGCTGAGACTTCTGAAATCCAGGGGAAGCTCATAGGAAACTTTGGAAGGGGCTGTATTCACAGTCTGTCTTTGCTGTTCTGGGATTTCTCTCATCTGTATGTGGAAATGTCACAGAAAATTGTGTTTAAAAAGATACATGCATTAAATAAAGCAAGGGTTTTGTTGCCTTCAGCCAGATAGTTGGATTGATTTGATTTTTTTTCCCCTTTCTTGGAAGATAGGTCAAGTCAGACATTGATTTTCAAATAAAAGCATGTTAAGCAGTCTGAGCAATAATATCTTTCAGACCTTCATTGTGTAAATTTTCTGTGGAGGTCTTTGATATTGAAGGGCAAACAAATCTCTTGATAGCAAATTTACAGTCTGGGTGGAAGAACACGTTACTTGTTTAACTTGTCTGGCTTTAATTTGAATTCAATTCTGTTACTGTTGAATAGTAAATACAAATCTTTATTCAAATTCTATGTTCTTCAATTACAGAAATTACAGATTTGCTAATTTTATTTGCAAACATCAACAGAGTTTGTCTTAATTTGGAATTTTTTAGGTATTATTTGATGATCTTGGACCATCTTTAATCAAGCTTTCTAATCCAGAACTTCAACACCAACTACTGTACTCATTTTTGCAATTCCTGGGAGTTCCATGTCCAAGTAAACTCTTTCCTTCCAACCTCTATATAGCCATGGATGAAAATAACATCTTTGACAACGTGCTTTCTGAGGAAAAGCCCCTGACTTGTGTAGATTTTCCCCTTTCTGGATTCAGCAGTATTGGTCACATGGACACAATGCTACGAGGGAGACACCACATAGGTCACTTCAGAGAAGGAGAGGAGTTCATACACAATGTCTTCCATGTGCTGTTCCCACTCTTTTCAGGAAAGGAGAAGTCTAACCTGTCCATGTGTTGGCTACAGTATGAAATATCTAAGGTAATGAGGAATCTGCACAGAATGACTTTGGTAATGCATGGCTTTTCTTAACATTTACATTGAACTAATACAAATATTGAGGAAAATGAGGTCTTGCAGTGTTCAAAGCAGGACATGCCAGTTAAGCTTGCACTGGGTGGGGGGAACACAAAGCCTTTTCTTCAGCACATGTTATGCAGTGGCATACAGTTAACAATATTTTTGCTGTTTTGGATAGATGTTACTATATAATACATTGTATGCTAGGCAGGAATGTTTGCAAGTGATTTTTTTACAAGGCAAAGTGAGTCAGGTACTTTTACCAAACTCTTCTAAAGTGCATAATCTCCAATACCATGCTAAAAGCACCTCATTAAGAAACTTACTGCTTAATGTACAAGTTACATTTTTAGTGTTATTGAAGGAAATGACACCTCATCAGTTGAATATGGGTTTATTGAAGAAAAATTGCTCTAACTGGTACCCACAGAAAGGTCATCTTCCTTATAAGAGCACTTTACTGTGGTGTTTCCTTATGGAGAAGTTCCCTGTCTTTTACCAAACACTACCCAACCAGAAGATCCCTAGTAATCCTCCCATCCAATCTCCAGCTCTGTCTTCACAGTGGGGAATGTGCTGACAAAGCTCCTCAGGTGCAGCTGTGCTAGCCATGAGCTGCACCTGGCTAAACAGGATTGTTCCTTTTCCTTTTCTCAACCATCACAGGTCAGCAGCTCTTTATTTCAGCAATTGGCCTTTTAAAAGAGTGAAATTGGATATTACTTAATGGCAGGTGGCAGGAGTAAGAATGATAAGCCTGTGTAGTTTGGCTGTGTTGGATGGTGTTGACAACAGGCAGTTATGACAACTTGCAGTCCTTGGTAGCAGCAGAACTGTCTGATGTTAAAATACAAACCAATATGAAAACAAACACAGTAATGGAATTTAAAAATGCTGTGAGGTTGGGTTTTGGGTTTTTTTTTTTTCCTGTTCTTTTCCTGCCCATGTCAAAATTTGTTCTGGTTATTGTCCTCTGCAGATAGTTCAGTGTCTCCAAGCAAAAAGCAAGAAGAAGTTGAAAGCACAAGGGAGAAAGAGTAAAAAATTGGCCAAGAATCTCCTTAAAGCACCTGAGAACAGAAACCAGCTTTCTCTTTGGAAGCTGTATGCCCACCTGGAATGGCTGCTGGGCAACACTGATGATGCCAGGAAGGTGTTTGACACAGCCCTTAGCACAGCAGGGACAGGAGGGTTGAAGAGTCCCCAGCTCTGCAGCCTCAGTCTGCTTTATGCCCAGCTGGAAGTGGAACTGCTGGCGAGCACAGAGGGAGCTGGTACCTCACGTGCTGTTCATGTACTGACCAAGCTGACTGAAAGTGAGCCCTATGTGCCCTACAGTGGGCAGGTGCTAGCTGTCCATGTCTTGAAGGCTCGTAAAGCATATGAGCATGCCCTGCAGGAATATTTAAGCAAAGCCTCAGTTTCTGAGCAGGGTCAGGTCAGTGATGCCAATCAGCTGGTGAGCTTGGCTGGTTGCTATGCCCTGTTCCAGTATTTGACTGTTGGGATTGATGCTGCAGGATTCATATATGCACAGACTTCAGAAAAACTTGAAGCTCCTTGTCCACAGAAATGTGAGAATACTGGAGAGAATTTTGGCATTCAGAATGTTCCCACTGCTCTCGAAGCTGTCACACTGCTGCATACAAATTTACTCAGATTCCACATGAAAATGAATGTTTATCCTTTGAATCCTCTGCGAGAGGCACTGACAGAGGCCCTGAAGAGGTATCCTAGCAACCAGTCTCTTTGGAGGTCATATGTCCACATCCAAAGAAAGTCTCACAGTGCTAGCAAAGCACGAAGATTTTTTGATGGTGTCACAAGGTCTGCTAACTGTTTAGAACCATGGCTGTTTGCAATCCAAGCAGAGCAGATGAGGAAAAAACTCACTGAAAATGTCCAGAGGTAATATCTTGCAGCTCCTTATGATTGTGCTTTTTTTGATGTTGGCTTTTTGGTCTGTCTAAATAGTTTACAGAGGAGACAGAATGCTACCATAGCTCTCCCTTTGCAGATGAAGCAGCTGTGGCTAGGTAGGGAAGGTTATTTCTTCAAGACTGAACAGAGGGAGTGGCAGAATCCTGGCATTTGAAGACCTAGGTGATAGTCTGCCATCCTTTCTACAGTGGTGTGTTGCTGTGTGTTTGATTACTTGCTACTGACATCAGGGTGGTACACATTTCTTTCAGCAGCTTTTAGGTTCACTAAGAGCCTGCTTAGATGGCTGAGGGAGACAAAGTGCTGCATTTCAGTGCTACAGCAGTAAGGAGCATAACAGAGCTAACACTGCAGTTTCTGACTGAGCTCACTGCCCTACTTTACTCCTGGATCACAGCATACAGTTGTGGCAGATCTGTTTCCATAGTGAGGACTTGGGAATTTAGTTGTATTATGAGCTGTTGCTAGGTAGAAGAGGCTGGAAATTTCCTGAACTTGCAGTGTGGTCTGAGCTCAGATGTTTTGCTCCTGTGAAAGGAGGAAAGAGTGGGAGATTTGGGGAGCAGAGGTGTGTGTTCATTCTTAAGCTTAGTCTCTAGCTGCTGTCTGCCTGTTGCTTGGAGCTGCCTGAGTATCTCTGATAACACTGGCAGTTGTTCTTTGTCCCTGCACACAGCAAGAGGCTTGTAGGAAGATGTCACTGGGAAGCTTTCCAGAGCTGTAAGCTGACAGAAATTACAGCATTACCAGCATCCTTGAAAATCATGGTGTATGTACCCCCTTCTTTGATTGCCACAGGCTGGCAACAGGCATGTGTGTGTGTCAGTGACACTCCTGAGCTGTCAGTGTGTGCCATCCTGCATCGTGGCAGGAATTCTACAGCCACCAAATGCAAAGGAGGATTGTAATCTGATTAACTGTTAATTACAGACTGACACTATGATAGGTTTTCACTATTGTAACTGGAAACTGCTGTTAAAATTCCAGAATGATGCCTTTATGCAGTTCTTCGTGAGCAGGGCCAATACATGAACCTTTACCCTCTCTTATTTTCATCTGGTCCTTGGGTGGTTCCCCCTCCCCTGTGTGTTTCAGGGCAGCTGCTGGTGAAATCCACTCCACTATTCCTGAAACTGGGCTGACAAACAGGATCATTGCTCTGTTTGAACACGCCCTTCAGAGTGAGAATGGTGCCCACTGTCCACTGCTCTGGAGAATGTATCTCAGCTTCCTGGTAAGAAAGCAGCAGCTTTTGATTGATTGGTTGGGGTTTTATCATATTTGGAATGTCTTCTAAACAAAATACAATGCTGTATTTCAATAAAATGCTCTCCTGTGGATTGCAAGGTGATATATTTGAATTGTCGTGCTCCTGTTGCTGGAATATTAAGGAAAATGTAATTTACACAGATTAGAAAGAGTAATAGCTGCTGGCAGTGCAGTGTCAATGTAGACAGGTGAGTTATCTTACACCAGTAACATGTCAGTAGATAGATTCTACAGAGTCTTATGAAGATAAGTGGACAGGGGAACAACATTTTGAGGAAATTAGTAAATTGTAGGAACTAAGGATTTTATGATTTTTATAAAAGTAAAATCAGCAAAGATTACTTGCATGTGTGTTTTAGACCTACTTTAGGGGAAACTGTAAGGACTTTGATATTTCAGTCAAATCAAGATCCTGACTTTTTTTATAACTTCCTGGAATCATGGAATGGTTGAGGTTGGATGGGACCTCTGGAGATTGTCTGGTCCAGCTCTGCTGTTCAAGCAGGTCTGCTTAGAGCCAGTTGTCCAGGACAATGTCCAGCTGGGCTTTGAGTATCTCCAAGGGTAAAGACTCCCTAACTCTTCAGACAGGATCACCTCCCCCAACCTGCTGGCACTGCTTTGCCTCCTGCAGCCCAGGGTACTGGAAGGGCACTTTGCTGGCTTGTGTTAACCTGCTGGCCACTGTTGATCTGGGTGCCCCCCAGCATGTCCTGGTGCCTGGCATTGTTCATCAGCAGCTGCAGGACTTTGCACTTCTCCTTGGTGAACTCTGGTGATCCCTCTGGATGGCAGCACAACTCTGAGCTGCATCAGCCACTCCTCTCAGTTCTCATCATCTGCAGGTTTGCCCCATCATCCAGATGATGCAAGTGTTGGAGGAGACTGGACATGATACTGACCCCAGGGCTACACTGCTGGCTACTGACCTCCACCTAGACTTTGTTCTGCTGATCACCACCATCTGAGCCCAGATGCTGAGCCAGATTGCAGTCCACCTCACTGTCTGCTCACCCATTTTTACATCAAAAAAATGTACACAGAAGAACTGCATGGCAGGGAAAACACAGCTAGAGCTTTGCTAACTTCCCCTGAATTTGAACAGTCTTGTTGATTCTTAAAAGGTTATGCCAACTGGCATTGCAGAGCAACAGCAACAAGCAGTGGTGGTTATTGCTTCCATAGTTCACTGTGGAAGTCCATAAATAAAATCCACTTCACTTAGGCACTTCTGTCATCATGCTTCTTTTCTTGCTTCTCCAAAGTACAGCATGGAAGATGAAAACACAGAAGAGATGCCTGGAACTTATGTAAGGGGAATTTCACTACACAGTGTTAACTCCTCTGTGTCCTCTGTGTAAGAAGTTGTCAGGGGGGGAACAGCAGTTAGCAGGCTGTGAAATCCAGAGCAGGCAGGGGAAGCAGAGACTCTGTTTGAGAAGCTCTCTTGTGTGGGGCTGTTACTACAAACTGCCTGTAAATATTTCACACAGCTTTGTATACAGGAATGTACCATGGAATTAGTTACTCTTTACAAGCTGCTACCAAGGCCCCAGTGTGCACAAATGCTGAAGGAAAATCACTGAGTATTTTGTCCCTAATGGTTCATTCACAGAAGATCTCTTCACAAGAATGAATGTTTATTAGATGCTAATAAGATGGAGGAAAAGAATATTTTTTACAGTAACAGCTTTGAACAACATTGTTCAGAAAGACAAATTAGAAGCATTAAAATCTTCAGATATAGAAGAAATGGTGATTGTCAAGTACTACCTTAGTTTGCTTTTAGGGTGTGTCAATATCAATTCTTTGGTATTTTGGGCAAGAGCTTCTCACTTTAAGAGAAATAAAAGCTTTGTGCTTTTCAAGTGCTATTTATTTTGTCTGAAATCATCCTTGCCCAGTCTGGTAGTAGCCTACAATGAGTGATGGATGAGTTCTACTGTGAGTAGGATTAGTTAAGTGAACTGAAATGGAGCTGAACTGCCAGGCTCTAAGGATGATCATCAGCAGTGTGATTTCAGCTATTAATGCACTCAAGTATGAACAATTTTTTTTTCCTCACACAGGCTTCACTAGGAAAAAAAGAAACGAGTAAAGGACTGTTTTATAAAGCCCTTCAAAACTGTCCTTGGGCAAAGGTAAGCATAGAAAAAATATTAACACCACACTCCAATTGTTCCATTTTGTATTAGAAAACAAAACAACAACTACCAACTTAGACTATAGTAGTTGTAATGAGTTATATGCAAATGAGAGATTTCTGTTTCTTGTGTCCTTGCTGCAGAGTTGGTTATCTGTGTGTTGGTTATCTGCACACTGTGCTTCCTGCTGGGGTGAAGGATGGCACAGCAAATGTTCTCCTTGTCCTTCCAGGTGCTGTATCTGGATGCTATAGAGTACTTCCCTGAGCAGCTGCAAGAGACTCTTGATCTGATGACTGAAAAAGAGCTGAGAGTGAGGGTGCCTATGGAGGAGTTGGATCTACTGCTAGAAGTTTAAAAGCACACTGTGGATGAGTGGAGAAGCACAGAAGCCAGTTCCAAAACTCTGCTGGGATTGGCTACTATGCACTGCTGGTTTTGAAGTTGATTTTTGTAGGTTTGGGGTTTTTTATAATGTGCTCTCAAAATGGAGTTGTTCCAGCTGCAAGAACTGTGGAATTAAGGACTGCATTTTGCCCACAAAAATGCATCCATTCCTCTGAAATATTGCTGGCTGCTGCAGGATTCCTGCCCTCTTACAGACTCCTGTTGAATGCTGCCCACACTTCTCCTTCTCTTGTTTGAAATCTCATTCCCTAGGGCTCAGTAGCAATCCAGTACATGCCAGCTAGGGTTTGGTGAGCAGCACAGGGAAGAAACACCTGCCACATGGATGCTCCACTGCCCTCCAGCTGGCACACTGCAGTAGTTTCCTTACTTGGAATGCAGCCTGTGTGTGTGGAACTATCAGGTGTCCCAGCCAGTCCCTCTGTACACAGACTGTTAGTGAGAGTTACAGACACCTCTTTTGGACTTGTATTTGTATGTTCTAAAAGATGACTTTTAATAGGAATATTTATGAAAAATAGATCTGAATATTGGACTATCCAAGAGGAACTTGGAAGTTTTTTCATCTCTTAATTTAATACAGTGACAGTTCTATTAAAAATGAAAATGTATCGATAATGCCTCTCCCAGCAGCTCACCTCTAAACAAGTTTTGTAATTGACCACTCACTTTCACCCAAAATACAGGCAGTCCTCATCAGGGAAGCAGAGGTCTGGTCTGGGTTTAATCTTCTCCAAAGAAGGCAAAGTAGCTAAAACATCATTAATTAGTAGCTTCTATTTCAAGAGTCACTGGGCAAGCTCCCAGAGAAGCACTATGAAATATGGTAAAAACAGAGAGCTACAGTTCAGTGTTTTCTAAGGCAAAATGTGCTGAAATACTTGAAAGACCTCCCAGTAGCTGGGAACTGGATCTTCAGCTGCAAGGAGAGTACCTGCAGCCACCCACTACCCAAAACTGTTTCAGCATTGGCTGGGGAGAAATCCAGCTGTAGCCAACAGCCTACAGCAGTGGGGATCAGCCAGCTCCTGCAAGCTGGTTACACAGAAAAGTGCCTGGAGAAAACCAGACTAGCTCTAGTTTGGTTTTGCCTGCAGCACCACACTAAAAGATGGATAGATTTTAGTTCAGGCTGCACTCAATGTATCCTTTCTAAAATTATTTTAAACATTACAGGGAATCTGCAGAATTTGAAATGTCATTGCAGCACTTCTTGGGAGCCATGTTCTGTTGCTGGGGTTGGAAGTGATGCTCATTTTGCTTATAAAATAATTGTCAAAAAGATGTATTTGATGTTTTCAATCCATGCTTCTTTCAGCAGTGTCAGAGCTCCTGCACTGCAGGTAGGAGTTACTCTGTGCACTGAACAGTAACATCGCCAAGTGGGTGTTTGGTTTTGGTTTCACAGAGTCACAGAGTGTCAGGGGTTGGAAGGGACCTAGAAGATCATCCAGTGCAACCAGGTCACCTAGACCAAGTCACCCAGGAACAGATCAAAGCAGAATGACACTTCCTCTAGAGCCCTGGAAGGATGTGGAGAGGGGGGATAGTTTGGTTGTGCTCTTGTGTCATAGAATGACAGCCCAGAACAGGAGAGACCTCAAAAGATCCCTGGGGACAGGGATCTTAGGTGAGATTCTCTCACCCCCTCTCTTGGAAGCCTCCAGTGCTGGCAGAGAGGGCTCTTGTTTCAGTTGTTCTTATCCCTGCATCCCCTCCTCTGGGTCCTTCCCAGTGCAGCCCTTGTGCTGCTTCCTTTGCTGGGGGTGGCCAGAGGCTGCTTCCTTACTGGAGCTCCTGAAATCCTGCCTTTTCATTTAAACCCCCAGAGCTTTTTCTGTCCTCAGGGGGACTGTACCTGCTGTTCACTTTCTCCTGATCTTCTCCCTGTTGTGGTGCCCTTTGTGACTCAAGTTCAGGAATGTGGCAGAAAGCAGAAATTGAATTCTGCTGCAAAGGTAAGAGTTTCTAGTTTCTAGATCTGTTCTGTTTTCATCTGTGGCAGCCAGGGCAGCAGAACAGATCCTGGTTTAGCTTCAGACACTGCAGCTTTCCTTCAGGCAGCTGGAACATCCTTGTTGCTTCTCACCAGCATTAACAGCCAGCTCCCCAAAAACAAACCTTTGCTTGCCACAGATGTCAAAAAGCTCTTCAGCCCCTCAAGCAAGGATGAGATCAACTGCCATGATTAGAAAATGCTAAAGAATCTCTGGCTTCTTGTGACCTTTTTGAGGAGACAGATCTCAGAAGGTTTGTAAGAATGGGTTATAAAACTTAGAAAAAAACAAGCAATCTCCATCTGAAAAAGAAATCTGAGTTCCTGCCATCCACAGGGAATAAAATACTCCATTCATCTGAAGAGTTTGTTTTTAACACAAAACCACATCACTTTTATATAGAAAACCCCAATCTCTTGGGCTCGGTGTTACCTTTGTTGTTGTAGCACTGGCAGTTACCAGAGACCTTGCTCTGTAACTCCAGGGTGTGACTCTGGCCAACATCTGCTGCCATAGAAAGTTTCCAGAACATGTTGCTTCACTGTGCTCTGGCTGTGGAACTTCTGTCAGCTCTAACAATCACAGGGCAGCAGTGGGAAATGAATCACTTAGCATTTAACAAGCACTTCTCCAGTGTACCCTACAGAGTGCTTCCTGAGCAGGGCCTGCATTGCTGCCCTTGGCAAAACAGACATCAGCTGTGGGAAGGAGGCAACTGCTTTGGTTGGGAGTAACTGTGACTTGTAGTTTGAATTTCTCCCTGCAGGTCTGCAGCATGCTGAACCTGGCACCTCTAGCACCCCAGCTGGCCAGAGCCTGTGCCAGAGCAGCACAGAGCTTGCCCTGGGTGGCACAGGGCTGTGGAACCTCCTCCTGCCCTGGTTCCCATGGAAGACAGCTCTACCTCAGAGCAAAGAGAACGTGTGCACAGTGAACTTTAGCCCTCTTGAAGAACAGATTCATAAACCCCCTAATCTTAACAGTACCTCACCTAAACATGTTCAGGGCTTTGAATCCACCTGCCTGCCTTGTCAGCACAAGAGCTGAGCTAAAGCTTAGCTGGATGTTCCTTAAGGTTTCATCTTTATCATGTAACTGAGGTTACTCTGTGACTTTTGTCCTAGATACCCTCTAAAAAAGAAATATACCAGAGTAATTACTTTTAAGAACAGCAGAATTCTATGGTAGCTGTAAGACTGACAGGTGGGGAACCTCCTCTGCCCCCCTCCCTGCACAGCCTGGTGCCAGCAGGGGCGTGTGGATCACTGGAGGAGCATGCTCATGGCACTGCCACTTTGTCTTGACAGTGAGTCTAACTAAAGCAACACAGTTCCACAGACAAACTGCAGATCTTTGCCCCCCAAACACTTCCCTTCAAATAAAAGTTTTATTGGGAAATAAAGTGTTACACTGACTGAAAAACCACAACCCCCCAGGCTTTAGCCTCTTCAAGAATGAAAATTAGTTGTGGTTTTACACAAGACTGCCACTCAACACAGAAAGAGTTCCTGGTAGTTCCCAGAGAGATGACTTAGAGATACAGTCCCTCAGGGGTTCCCTCCTGCTTCTTATACAGAACATTCTCTTTAGACTTCTTGAAGTCTTCATTGGTGACTTTCATCCTCCTCTCCCTCAGAGCCATCAGTCCAGCTTCTGTGCAGATGGCCTGCAAGGGAAAGCAAGAGTAAGATCCTGTCTGTGCAGCCCCCTGCAGCCACACAGCAGAATAAAGCAGCATCTTCATGCTGCTCTAACTGCCACTGTAGGAGAAGTGCTGACATTTACATTCTTGAGCTGCAGCCTGGTCAGTAGCATTGCCACCTGTAAAGCAGGCTGTAGTCAGAGTAAGGCTTCCATTTCCCCCCAGAGGAACAGATGCACCCAGCTCTGCTGAGCAGGCTGTCCCCCTCCTGCAGAGGTGACTGAAGACTGTGCTTGGTTAAGCTCATCAGTGGGGTAGCTCTAGCAAGGGCTGCACCTACTTCAGAAAGGCAGACTATGCATGTCCAAGGCTTCCTAATCTACAGTTGCATTTTTATCTGTACAAGATTCCACATTCCCCTGCCAATTGCCACTTTCCCTCTTGTAAAGTTTCATATTCAGGGAACACAGGTACATTTAACAAGACAACCTACCTCATAATTATGCTTTTGATAAAGTTCCCATTTGTAAAGCTGAGTTCATAGCACCCATATAAAATACATTTAAAACCATCCAACTGAGAACAATTTCAACAGACAGTGCTTTTTGATGCAGTAAAAATGAGATTGGACTTGTTTGGAAGTATAAACTCTAGTGAGGTATGCTGACCTTAATATCTGCACCACTGAGATCATCTTTGGCCATAATCAGCTCATCCAAAGTCACATCATCTGCCAAGGTCATCCTGCTTGTGTGAATCTGAAAGATCCGTTTCTTGGTCTTCTCATCAGGTAAAGGGAACTCGATTTTCCTGTCAATACGTCCTGTGGGAAAGAAAGGCTCAGTCTTGGGGTGTCTGCATGCAGCTGTGGCAGACAGAGCAGGAAGAACAGTTCAGAGTTAGACTGACACTGACTGTTTCTTTACACCAGTCAATCCAGTGACTGTTTCTTTACACCAGTCAATCATGTCTTAAGAGCAGAACATGAAATCAGAGTATTTGCCATGAAAAGGAAGCTACTGGAGATGAAGACACCATGCTGCTAAAAGTGCCCTCGTGTAGGTAGGGGCCACCCCAGCTTGGAAACACAAAGAACCTTCCTTGAGTCACCTATAAACAGGAAAAAAGCCCCAATACATCATAGCACAGAGAAGTATCAATCAAATGCTGATATTCTAGCAATAAATGTTGTTCCACTGAGACTGTATTTAGCTCTGCAGGGCAGTTTTCTGTTGCATACACAGATGCAAAATAAATCACTATGGCAACTTGAACTCTTCCTATATAAGCAAGCTCTTTAAAAACAAAACAAAACTCAAAAACACCAACAATCAACTAATTGAAGAAGGAAGGTTTTGCATCAATAGTTCTGCTGCAAATCCCTACGTAATGTTTCCATTATGTCAGTAGGGACTTGGGATGTTCTGGTGCTCACTTCCAACTTCAGTGAACAACCTTTTTTATTGATAGTTTTCATCTCCAGATCACTCCTCATTTTCTGTAGTTTTACAGACCCTTTTCTAAGAAGGGTTGATGTCACCATCTATGACACTCTAGATGATCACACACAATGGTAAATCAATCTACTTTGCTGCTACAAGTGCCAAAGCAACCAATGCAAACATGCCTCAGCAACTTCATGCTATGGAGTTCTTCCTAAACTTGGTCCATGCAGCCTAGTGACTGCTCAGACCAGCTTTGACAATTTCATCTTGAAATCATTCCTTTCTTACCTCTATTACTTTAGAGGGAGAATCTTTACAAGTTCTTCCATACTTGGGATTTACATGAGAACACTAATGGGAGGTTTAGTTTATTCCTCTGATCTGTGTTGCTTTCTACCTCCTGATTTCACAGACACCCCCCAGAGGTATTTATTACCTTTCAGTACATCTTTCTTGTCCATTCTAACATGCTGCTTGTGCCTGTTCAAGCACTTGGCTGAACAAGTAATACATGTGTCAAGATAAGACATTATTTCTCCCTCCCTCATCCTCCAAATGACAGTTGCATGCCAGGTGAAGAAGGAAGCTCTGGCTGTTCAGGTTCTCATCTGCCAGACACCAGTGGTACTGCCCAGCCTGTCCCACTGCTGCTGCACTCACCTGCCCTACCCCTTGCTGACAATGGCTGTGCCATCCTAGCAGAAAGGAGAATATTCCAGTTGTTTATGTAAGAGGAAATAACACACCTCTAGTTCTAGAGTTTTTTCTCCCATTTGGGTACTTGTGACTGGGTTCCAGTTCTAACAGCTACACCACTATGGTGTATCTGGGGAATACAGACAAGCCCATAACTGGCATTCTTCTCACCAGCCCACGCGTGACAATGAGAAGTGACTTAAACAGACAGCAAGGAGCCTCTTACCTGGCCTAATTAAGGCTGGGTCCAGAGTTTCTATTCTGTTAGTAGCCATGATAACTTTCACATCTCCCCTGGAGTCAAAGCCATCCAGCTGGTTCAGCAGCTCCAGCATTGTTCTCTGGATCTCCCTCTCCCCACCTGAATTGGAGTCGTACCTGTAAGAAGCAGGACAGTCAGGAGAAGTCCTGTGCACATTTAAGAACATCATCTAACTGCACTTTGTTTTTTAACAGCCATACAGATGTTCTGTAAATTAACCACTGACCCACAGAAAGCAAAAGCAAGTTTTCAGAGTCATGTAAAGACTGTTTGTATTGGACAGTTCCAACCAGCCTACAGAATTTTCACAGTAATGCAGCTTGGATGCAGGCTGAACAATAACAAGTGTGTCACAAGCTTCTCCAGTAACACCCACCATGCTCTGTAACCTAACAGAGTATTCTCTGAGCAGGAGCATTCAGCCACCTGTCTGGAGAGGCAGATATCAATGGGCATGTTCTGTATGAAGTGCACTACTGCTGAATCACTCAAGCCAATTAATGTGTATTTGGATTTGCACATAGAGCCTGATACCAAATGAACTTACACAGAGTGTCTCTCTCTGTTTGCTGCCAAGCAGCAGGAGAACAGAGGTTACATTTCTGGTCACATCTATTGAATATGAAATGCCTGTGATGCATTTCAGTTTGAAGGAAGTTCTCGTTAGAAGAGAATCATCAAACCAGTAGCACAGCTAAGAAACTGAGTCAGTGAGACTGCAAAGCAGGTGTCTGTGTGTGAAGTGAAGCTTTCCCTGCCCCTGGCAAGAGCCATGTGTGAGAGGGGAGCTGGAATCCTGCACCTCTTAGTGCCAATGGCATCGATTTCGTCGATGAAGACGATGGAGGGCGCGTGCTCCTCCGCCACCCGGAACAGCTCCCGCACCAGCTTCGGGCCGTCGCCCAGGTACTTCTGGATCAGCTCCGAGCCAACCACTCTCAGGAAGGTTGCTGAAGTCTGGTTTGCCACTGCCTTGGCTAGTAAAGTTTTCCCTGTTAGCAGTTGGAAAGATACTGTCAGTGACTGGCAGGAAGGGAAGCAGTGCTTTAAGAGCGGTGCTGTGACAGCCCCGGCAATGCTCTATTATCAATTTGTTCATTTATTCTATCTGTGCTGGCTCAGTGCAGTCAGGTACCTGTGCCAGGTGGGCCATACAGAATGACTCCTTTGGGTGGCTTTATACCCATCTCTTCGTAATATTCAGGGTGGGTGAGAGGCAGCTCCACAGACTCCTGCAGCACAAACACAAACCTGAGTTTTTATGAAGGCTGAGTGAGCTCTGCAGAGCTTTGGTGGGAATCTTGAGACACCATTAATAAAACAGGAACATCTTAACTGGTTTCAAGAGAGACCTCAAAAAGTAGGTCTGTCTGTTGCCTCCAATTCCATGGCAAACAACTTCTCTATCTGAACAACCTTTCCTGTTGTTTGCACTTCACACGTGGAAGAGAAGCTGTGAGTGTCCTGTGTGTCCCACCCCAACCCAAAGGCATCCTGCTGAATTCAGAATCCTGACTCCCAAAAACTCATGGAGGACCCTGGGGTGGAGGGACCCTCCATGAAAGGCTGCCATACACCATGAGCTACCAGATACTACAGATCAGTAGTTTAAGAGCATTCATGATTTTTGATGCCTGCTCTAAGCAAAAGGGTTGAGTTTTACCAAGGTATAGACAGAGCTCTGCTTGAAAGAAAAAAACAAAACCCCAACACAACAACCCACTGACCCACAAAAACCCCCAACCAAAAAAAAACCCAAATGCAAAAACAAGCCAAAAATCCCCAACCCACTAAATCCTTAGGACTGCACATCTGACACTCCAAACAACCTCTGCAGCTTTTACAGTTTCATCTTGCAAGTATCAGCAACTTTACATGTAGAAAAATAAAGGTGCTGTAGAGCTCCCATGAGCTTGGGGCTCCACAGGTTCCACAGCACCTGTGAAAGGTTCTGTGCATGAAAAAGTGCTGTAGATGAGCTTGGGGCTGTACAGGTTCCACAGCACCTGTGCCAGGTTCAGTGCATACAGCCTGTGAGCAGCACACTGCCTGCTTCAGACATTTAGGTCAACCTAACAGAATGCAGTGCAGAAATGCCCTGTAGCAAGATCCAATGGCATGGTCCTGCTGTTAACACTCCTGAGCTCCCAGCACAGCAGCTCCTCTGCCAGCTTACTTACAGTGTACATGGGTGCAAATGAATACCTTGATTTCTTGAATCTGGTTGTCAAGGCCACCAATGTCAGCATATGTTTCTTGAGGAGCTTTCTCCACTTTCATCACAGTAACTAAAGGGTCTGTGTCATCCATCAGGACTCCTATCACAGCATGAACCTAGTCCAAGCATTAGGAGTTGCCAAAAAAACAAAGCAGCATTATTAATACAAGCTCATGCCTAAACCCAATGCCCATAGGTGTGTAAAATAAACAGCATTAGCTCTCAGACCCTATGGTCCTGTGATGCTCAGAAAAAAAGGCCAGTCAGAAACAGTACAGGAATCTGTGCTGTGTTTATAAAAACATCTCACCTTATGATTGAGCAGAACAGAGCAGCCTGGCTCCAGCAGGTCCTTGTCCACAAAAGAGAGAATACTGACATAGTGTTCTGACCCTACTGATGTGGACACGATGGCATGGTTGTCATCAATGATCTCCTCCAAGGTACCCACAGACATTGGTGTTCCCCTCAGATCATCCACCTTGGATCTTTCTTCCTGTTGTCAAGAAGAATTCAAGAAACAGCTCAAGAACACAAGCAAAACCAATGCTGTGTAGCTCACACAAGCCACACACAGCCAGCCTTGCTTTTGTTGTTTTGCTGCCCCAAAGGAGTATAAAACCAGAGGCCAGTAACTCTAAAAAATCTATAAAATCCACTCTGTCAGTTCTGCCCCATGGACACTGCTGTGTGGATGTGCACAGCTACAATGGTCTGTCTTTCCCTGGTGATGGAGATGTGGGAGCTGCACAACTAAGAAACAAAAACCCACTGTGGCCTCATCTGAGTAACCCAGGTATGGAATAAAACAATGAAGCCACTAAAAAAAACCCTCAGCTTTTGTTTTCTGGACAGTAAATGAGATGTAATGAACTGCAATGTGCATTCTCTGTCTCACTGCCTTCACTGCCATGGCACTTGATCTCCTTTGCTTTTGTATGGACTTGTTGACACGAGAGCACTTTCTGCAATACCAGAGTTCACTCAATCTTACCTCTTGTTTTTCTTCCAAAGGTTTCATCTGTTCTTGGTTTCTGATAAATTCTTCCTCCATTAAGAGGTAATCTTTAATTCTCTCCAATTTCAACAACTTGAGCCTGCACTGTGTGTGAGGAGTCACTGTAATCAGAGTGGAAGCACAGTATTTTAGACCAAGTTTGGCATGGGCTCTACCATTCACCAATTCACTAGCAGAGATTCTGCTGCATTTTCTGACAGGAACTTTGATATGAGCAGCAGTCCCCATTTCACTTGTCCCACTGTAACTCTAGGAGAAAACCACTTCTAAAGATAATGCTTCCCCTGCATCTCTCCTCCTTCCAATTCCTCCCCTCACCCTGTGTCTTGCATAACAATGGTCTTACTTTGTGTTTTGATGTGAAATAAAATGAGATTTGGCCTCCCACTGGCTGCTTTGGGCCCCACGTGCAGCCAGCTGCAGGGCAGGGAGAGCCCTGGGGGCAGGCAGAATGCTCACCCAAGGGCAGTTTGCTGGCAGCATCTGGCCCCTTTGTTTTCTTCTTCTTTTTTCCCACTCTGGTTGGAACTGGGGGTTCATATTTCTTCTTCTTATCCTTAGTCAGAAAAAGAATTCCAAGAAAATCAAATCAATCAGGATATTAACAAAGAAAAAATACATGTAGATGTGAGGCACCCAGGCTGGGAGCTGAGCTGCAGCTCAGTGGCTGCACAACACATCTCCTTCAGGACACAGTGAGAAGCCCAAAAGAAATTTGTATTAATAAAGTTCATTTTTTAATATAATCTCATTTTCATATATCTCATTTTTTTAAATAAAGTTCACAACTTTTTTCTCAAGCTTATTTTACATCACTCTCTTTATTTTGCCAATTTGCAGTGACTATGCAAAAGGGCAGGTGAAGCCTGAAGTAAAACACAAACAAAACTCACCAGTGCAAGGATGAGCAAAATACTGAGTTGCCAATTCTGTTGGATTTTAAGCAACAGGTAACACTCATTCTGTTTGGCACCTGCATCATGCTTCCAGCTCCAGAGGACACTGGTGGCTACATGGTCCACAAGGACAGAGCTCATGCAGAGGACACTCTGAGGTCATTTTTAAACCAGAGCTATGAACTGACAGCTTGAAGCCAACTAGTCTTTCATAACCCAGACAGATGTAGAGTGTTATTCTTTTAAAACCAACTTACTTCTGTCAAATCACTTCAGTTTGCCTTTATAGTTAAGCCCCCTTTTCTATTTTTAAGCAGTTTCTCCAATGTGGGTCCAGAAGAGAGAAGATATTTCAACAAGACTAGCAGGAGAATAATTTTAGGCATTTCTGAGTACAAGAATGGGAGGAAAATAAATCATCAAGCCCTCTGTAGTAACACACTTGTATAGTTCATTCTGTAAGTAAAAGCATTTGCTTTGGTGTTGTTACCTTGTCATCCTTCTTGCCACCACCAGGGCCGTGTCCACCACTCTGACTTTGACCCTAAGCAAAAAGAAAACAGAACAGCCAAATGGATGTAGACCATGATGAATCTGGAATGGATTTTCTCTTCATACATCTCTTTATGTGGACAATTCCATGGAAAGAGATGCCATAATTAGATTTCTCCCATCTAAACCAAGTACTAACACATTCCAACTTACTGTCAAAAGCCAGATACAATACAACACAGAAATGTTCTTGTGAAACTTAGGAGGCTGGGAAGGACATGTTCCTTGGTTTGTTTTGACTCATACAGTATTGCACTGTCTTCCTGCATCACAGTTTTGGATCATTCCTTGCTAGTGGAAATTAACGAGCAGCACACAGTAACGTGCATGGGGAGAGGCTGAGAGAGCTGGGGCTCTGTAGCCTGGAGGAGACTGAGGGGGGAGCTCAGCAGCGTCTGTCAAGATGTTGAGGGCAGTGTAGGGAGGATGGAGCCAGACTCTGCTCAGGGCCATCCAGGGACAGGACCAGAGGCAATGGGAGTCAGTTGGAGCACAAGAGGTTGAAGGGAAACCCAAGGAACAACTTGTTCCCAGTGAGGGTGGCAGAGCCTGGCAGGGGCTGCCCAGGGAGGTTGTGGAGTCTCCTGCTCTGGAGACACTCCAGCCCTGCCTGGATCTGTTCCTGGGGGACTTGGTCTAGGTGCCCCTGCTCTGGCAGGGGGGTTGCACTGGATGATCTTCTAGCTCCCTTCCAACCCCTGACACTCTGTGATTCTGTGTAACCCAAGACGTTCTCCTATCGGCTAATTCAGCTGCCGTTCCTCCCGCCAGCAGAGCCCACCGGTACCGCTGCCTGTCTGTCTGTCTGCATTGCCCACCGGTGCTGCTGTCTGCAGAGCTCTACTGCTGCTCCCCGCCCGGCCGGGCCCTGCAGCCCCACAGCTACTCAGTGATTCTGCTCTTACAGCAGCGACAAGGGCAGACTCCCGCTCCCGCTCCCGGCCGTGCTCTGCCCCCGCTGCTGCCGCCGGAGGCGGCCTAGAGGCCTCGCGCCGGCTGTGACTCCGCAAAACCCCGCGCGTCGGCCGCGGGATGCCCGACGCGGGCTGGGCCGCCCCGCTCCGCTCCGCGCCGCCGGCACGGCCCCAGCTCCCCCCCGGTCCCGCTCCCGGTCCC
>VYZU01050035.1:100112-156511 GCA_013401355.1 Ceyx cyanopectus
CCCGGTCCCCGCCCCCGCACAGCCGCGCTGCCGGCGCCCCGAGCCGCGCTCTCACCATCGCGCCGCGGCCCCGCTACCGGAACTGCCGCCCGGCCGCGCCCAGGCCACGCGAGAGCCGCGTCACTACGGGGCCCGGCCAGGGACAAGCCGCGGGGGCGCGGGCGGGGCAAAGGGAGCGAGAGTGGCGCCGGGGTCGCGGATCCTTCCGCTTCTGGTCCCCTCGCGGATCCTTCCGCTTCTGGCCCCGCCGCCGCCCCCGCCGCGGCTCCCTATCGCAGCTGCTCCCTGCGCCGCCGTCCCCTCCACCACTGCCCCGTCCTCCGCTGTCCCCTCCGCCGCTTTCCCCATCGCCCCTGCTCTCTCCGTCACTGTCCCCATCGCCGCTGTCCCCTCCGCCGCTGCCCCCTTCTCCCGCCGGTGTGGCCGTGCCGAGCTGCGCCGCCCCGTTCCCGGGCTCTGTCCCGGCCGCTGAGCCGTGCCTGGGGTGCCGCTCCGGCAGCGAGCAGCAGAGGGCTCCGCTCCGCAGCCGCCTGGGCCAGCGGTGCTGGGTTTAACCGCCCTCACCTCGCCAGCCCGAGGCACTCCGGTGGCGGTTTCCCCTGTAGGGTCCCGAGCGGCAGCCTCCTGAATCTCCTGAGCCTCCTCCAACCGCTCCTGAATCTCCTGAGCCTCCTCCAACCGCTCCTGAGCCGCTGCCGCCGGCGGAGCGAACGCTGCCTGCTTAGCCCTCCCGAGCGCCCTGAGCCCTGCTGGCGGACACTTGGTGGTCACATCTCAACTCCTACTTAAGCTGCAATAGTTTTGAATACGATTTCAGGTTAACGATGCTTTTCCTTTTTTATAAGAGTGTTGTCATGGCTAAGGAAAAAAAAAAAGTCTCTTCAGCAGTTTGCTGACAGCAGCTTTCACACAGCAAAGTGTGAAACTGTTCTTTCCCCATGAGATTAAAATTCACAGTAAAACAAACTCATGATCTCTGTTGGAGCTGAGGAGAACTGTCTGTCACAGGGTTAATATCCATTAATTTTCTGTTCAAGCCTCTGAACTGGGCAGTGCACCTCCTGGTACTCAACCCCCTTAAGCACAACTACTTGGAAGACCAAACCCACTGTGGTTGTGCTGTGCCACAGCTGGAAACGCTGGGATGTGCTGCTCTTGCCTGTGTGCCTGCTCCAGCTGTGGTCACACAGAGTCATGATGGCTGGAAAGGACCTCCAGGGTCATCAGGTCCAACCTTTGTCCAGCATTTCTCTAACCACTGCACCATCTCCTCCAGCACCTCATCTGTTCGTGCTTTAAACCCCTCCCTGGTGACTCCACCACCTCCATGTGCAAGTTCCAGCACCTAACTACCCTCTCAGGGAAGAATTTCTTCCTAATATCCAATCTAAACCTCCCCTGATGCAACTTGAGGCCATTTCCCCTCGTCCTGTCATTACTAATTTGGGAGAAGAGCCCAACACCGGCCTGGATACAACCTCCTTTAGGTAGCTGGAGAGGGCAATGAGGTCTCCTCTCAGTCTCCTCATCTCTAGACTAAACAAACCCAGTTCCCTCAGCCTCTCTTCACAGTCCCTGCTTTCCAGCCCCTTCACCAGCTTCGTTGCCCTTCTCTGAACTGGCTCCAGCACCTCAGTGTCCTTCTTGTGCTGTGGTGACCAAAACTGGGCACAGTGCTCAAGCTGAGGCCTCCCCAGTGCCCAGTACAGGGGCACAATCACCTCCCTGCTCCTGCTGCCCACACTGTTCTGATCCAGGCCAGGATGCTGTTGCCTTCTTGGCTGCTTGGGCACACTGCTGGCTCACGTTCAGCCACCTGGCTACCTGGGCACACTGCTGGCTCACGTTCAGCCAGCTATCAAGCAACACCCCCAGGTCCCTTTCCGCCAGGCAACTCTTCAGCCACTCCTCCCCCAGCCTGTAGCCTTGCTGGGGGTTGTTGTGACCCAAGTGCATGATCCAGCACTTGGCTTTGTTAAACCTGAGCCCATTGACCTCAACCCCTGGCTCCAGCCTGTCCAGATCCCACTGCAGAGCCTCCCTGCCCTCAAGCAGGTCGTGGTTCTGTCAGGTGTCACGAGAGGTTCTTTTGAAACAAGCTGTTGTGAGGAATGAATCAGTCAGAATCCAGCCTGGCACACGCTGCAAACTCTGCACTGAAGGTGTTGCCTGGTACTGTTGAGAAAGGCGTGTGAACACTGCAGAGACTCAGGAGAACAGCCTGAAGTATGGGAAAGAACCCAAGCAGCTGCTGGAGGCTCACCTGCTGAGACCTGGCCTGGGCCAGCACGCCGAGCACTGCTAGCAGCAGGTGTTTGTAGAGTGCTGCTGGTGCTGGTGCCTCCCCAGCTGTGGTGTGAGCTGCCCTGTGTCCATCTGACTGTTCCAACAACACAGCCATTCCTGCCACCTCTAAAACGCCACTAGCTCTTCTTCGGAAAGTTTGTTTTCCTGCAACGTTTTTCTATCTGTGTTTTCAAAATAAAGGAAGGCATCCGACCTCGTTGTAAAGTTACTTGCAGAGGGAGGAACTAAAGCAGCATCTCATTAATGAAAGACTGGAAATGCAAATCAAAGAAATAGGGGTGGGTCTGTCTGGGAATGAAATCTAAACTTCAGGAGCTTTCCCTGCCCAGAAAGAAGAGACACTGTGACCCATGTGGGCTCGTGCTGGGAGCTGTGTGGGAGTGCAGAAGCAGAGGAGGAAGAACAGAATAGGGAGTCACTATAGAAGGACAGGGTCTTTTCTGAGCATCACTACCAGCAGAAAGATCACATTCTATAAAATAATTGTATTTTTACATACCCTGTTAACCAGCCCATAGATCATATCACACCTGACACTGTTTTCAGAGTGAAGACTGGAGTGTTCATGCAAAGTGCCTCCACTTTAGAGCAGTCAGTAGGATGGGGAGTGTGTTTTGCTCTCTGATTTGATGTTTCTTGTTTCACACTGTCTCTAGAATTCATGTCTAAGTCTATAAATGTCTTTATTCAATATTCATGTAACTGGGTGTACGGAAAGGTGTGAGGTTTTGATCATTTACTTTGCTTCTGTTTGTTCACAAGCTTCCCTGTTTTGCACCGTGCATTTAGTCTCACTTTTATTTTTATTCTTTTGTGAATTAGATGCAGCTTTTGTTCTGGCATCGACTGTTCTGCCTAAGGATACTCGGAATGAAATTAAAACAGATGTTCTTTGCTTTAATAACAGTCACTTGATGGAATTTATTGTCTTACAGGATTGCATCTGTATTTAACATTACAGCACACAGATGCTAGAACATCCTCTCCCTCAAATATATGCATTTTTTCCTCTTTTCAACCTCACTTTACATTCAGACATATCCATATTTATTCAGAATTATACCTGTCATTTGTAGTGCTGGTTATGATTCAGATTTCTTGTCATTTTTTTTTCTTCTAAACCCCTGTTCTTAATGTCTTGTAGCTTTGCAATCATTTGAAGGAGAATTTTTTTCATAAGCTCACCAAAATAACAGGGCTGTAGGTGAATCCACAAGACTGGAAGACACATCAGCAACAGCAGATCTCTTTTGTGGCCTTTCTAAATATTTAAGGGAGTCAAAAAGCTTCTCTTAATATCAAAAATGGTTTAGTTGTTCAGGGAGGGTGGGGGCTTTGGACATTGTTTTTCTTACTGTTTTCTTCTCCCTCTGCTTTATTGTGAAATAAGCTCTCTGCTGATCTTTCCAGCATCTGGCAAAGCCCTCATCTCTGTTCCCAGGCTTCTGAGGAGGAAGAGAGCAGCCGAGGGCTGGGGGAATATTGGGGTTAGTACACAGCAGAGAGGTTTATTTTCCTTTTGCACATAGAGGAAATTACTAGGATTGCTCAAGTTGTTGATGTTAATTTGTCTTTCTTAATATATGGCTAGGCTCCTAAGGCTTTTATGTTTCCCTAAAATTAAACAAACAAACCTACAAATAAGAAAAATATTAATCTTCTTCTTGTGGCTACGTACCATGGGTTACATTTTCAGAAGCTGCAATTAGGCTCCCTCTTTTCATAACTGGGTTATGAACTTTCAATAAATGAATAATCTGCAAATTATTAAGGACCATTTGAAAAGATTTTTTTTTTTTTTTTGAGTCTGTATGTGTCTAAGTACCCAATTAACCATTAAGTTTCTGTGCTGCTTACAAGCTGTTACAACATTTTAGCAATGGGATGGATTCCCATCACCTACTAACACGTGTAACTATGCAAGGGGTTTATTATAATTATTTTTTATTAGCAGTGCACTTGCTCCTTGTGGGCTCCCCACAAAATCAGCTAAGAGAAAGTTCTCTTTTCTAGTTCAGAAAAAGGCTCATCACCTTCTGCAAGAGTCTTTTACTTTACATTGTCCATCCAGGGAGCTGGGACCATGGCTTTTTTTCTAACTGTCTTATGTCAGGCAGCACAATTATTTCCTCCCTTTCCCACCACCAAGACTCAAAAATGATAATTTAAAAAATTGGAATGTCAACTTCACCTCCATTCTTCTGAAGTCTGTGTGTACATTTGCACCAGTTCATTTTCAGAAAGGAGTGAAGCCTCCCAGCTTCAGCCTTAACTACAGCTACAGCTCTGTTGATGTTTTGGAATAATTTGGTTTATACCTAGACAACATTCCATCAGAAAAAACATCACTCCATCTTTCACAACTTGAATTATTAGTTATCATTTCTGTGGCCTTCCTTGACATGGTGTGTTGTGTCTAAGCTGTGAATGGTGGTGGTCCTTATGCCTTCCTGGTCCCTCCTTCACTTTGTTTGAACACACCCTGAATTTAAGGAATTTTTCATACTTAGGTGTGTATTTTCCAGTATGTTTCTTTTTATGTTACCTCCATCAAAGGCCATAGTGTCTGTGTCACAAGAGTGACCACCTCCTTCAATCCCACACATCAATACACGGGGCCTTTTTGGCTTCACTTTGCTTTCCAGACACCAAAAATAAATTAGAGGGGGGGAGTCAGAAGGCAATAAAATAGAACTCATCCTTATTTTTTTACTTCTGTGTATTATCTCAACCTGGGAATAAAAAGGACAACCATTTATTTCAGTAACGTGCAAAGTTCATGGCTTTAAAGCTACAAGTACACCCTTTTCATCTCTTTAAAAGACATTTCAAAGAAGGGTTGTGGGACCCAAAGAAAGAGAAGAATTTCTGATTCTCAAGAGAGCTGACAGAGAAAACACACGCTTGCTTTTTCTACTCATTTCCCTAGGATTAAGGAGTGGCATTGCCTTGCTGCCAGTGTGGGTGAGAGGAGCTATCAAGCTTCCTCTGGTCTGCAGTGACCACACTGCCTCCCCAAGGCAACAGATGCTCTGCCCTGCCTTTCCTGCCCTGCACAAATCACCCTGCTGTTCCTGAAGAGAAAGGAGTAGACAGGAGCTGGAGGCAACTTGCCCATTGCACACTGCAGTGAAACACCCAGACAGCTCCCCTGGGAGAGAATCAGCCCCCAGTGGCTGCAACAGAAGGGAGGATTAGGGCTGTGACTACAGGTTATCCCTCTAGAGCATCCACATGTGTTCCCACCAGTGGTACCAAACACCTCAGTGGGATTGCTCACCATGAGCCAGCAGTGCTCATGCAGCCCAGAGGGCCAATCCAGCCTGGGGTGGATCACGAGAAGTGTGGGCAGCAGCTGGAGAGAGGGGATTCTGCCCCTCTGCTCTGCTCTGCTCTGCTCTGCTCACACCTCACCTCCAATCCTGTGTCCAGTTCTGGTGTCCCCACCATCAGAGGGACACAGATCTGTTGGAGTGTGTTCAGAGGAGGCCACAAGGATGATCCAGGGGCTGGAGCAGCTTTGCTATGAGGACAGGCTGTGGGAGCTGGGGTTGTTCAGTCTTGGAAAGAGAAGACTTCAGAGGGACCTAAGAGCTGCCTTCCAATAGCTGAAGGGAACCTACAGGAAGGCTGTGGAGGGACCTTACAAGAGCATTGACTGCTAGGACAAGGGGAAATGGGATTAAGTTGCAGGAGAATAGATTTAGATTAGATCTTAGGAAGAAATTCTTCAGTAGGAGGGTGGCAAGACTTTGGAATCAATTGCCCAGAGATGTTGTGGCTGCTCCATCCTGGAGGTGTCCAAGGCCAGGCTGGACAGAGCCTTGTGTAGCCTGGTCTAGTGGAGAGGTGTCCCTGCCCAGGACAGGGAGCTTGGGTTAGATGATCTCTGAGGTCCCTTCCAACCTGGGCCATTCTGTGATTCTATGAATACAATTTATGCTACAGAATTAGAAAACTAGAATGAAAAATTAGAAAAAAATTGATGTCTATTTTTCAGTTTTTTAAAATGTAAATGAACTAAAATGTATAAAAAAAGTCATCAACAAAACCCCTTTTTATAAAAAAAACACCGAAAAAACAAACAAAAGAACCAACAAGTAGAATAGGTAGGTATTTAAATTTTTCCACAAGCTTTTCTTGAGTAAAGAAATCGTAACAAAACCTTTCTATAAAAACAAACGAACAAACAAAAATCACCATATCCAAAGAAAAATGTTTAACCAGTCATTTCTGATTAGCTAAGGGAAGCAGCAACTAGCTTGTTGGTCTGGAAAATGCACAATAAGTAAAGCTGAGCAAAGTCAGTTTTGGTCCTGTAGCCAAAAAGACCAAATCTAATAGATTTGAGGGGCAAAGGATGCCAAGTTGAATGGAGTAGAGGAAACAATTTCCAACTGCAAAGGGCACAGTTCATTCCAATTGGAGGAAAGCATCCCACTTAAATGTGTGTATTTGACAGAAGGAGATCAGGAAATAGGGAATAATGATCAACTGCTGAATAGCAAAAATCATAGAGAAATATTAATGTGTACTTATTTGAAAAGAAAGTTGTTGGGAATCTTTCAGTGCCATAGTAAAGTTTAGCACCTGGATGACTGACTCAAAGCTGTTTTCAGAATACTACAGAACAAGGAATTATATTAAAAGTTACATTTAAATTAAATATACTGTGCCTTCATAGATCTCATTCTCACAGTAAGAGAAGATCCTGTAGCTGTGGGTGAAAACAACGTTGCTATGGTGACTTTCTGTTCATGGCAGGCAGAAGTAATAATCAGTTGATTTGTTCTTAAAGTCCAATATATTATGCAGTCTATATTTTAGAGGGCTTCTCGTGTCTTTGTGGAAGTTGATACAAGAGACTGCCTGATGAGTAAATCACTGCATTTGAGGAAGAGAGAAAAAGGGATGAAATACAGAGATAGCATCTAAATAGAATACAGGGTCCTTCACTGGCTGAGCAATAGCTGCTGATGCTGGAGAGATACCACCACCCTGTGCTCCTCAGAGACAGCCCACTGATACACCCATAGTCTAGGGTGCTTTTAACAATCATTACTTACAGCAACATTCATAGAAATTGAGTTTGCTCCAGAACCCCTCTGCAGGACTCAGTCAGTTGATGAAGAGACACTGAAATAATTTTCATGGGAAGATGAAAACACGAGAGGCTTTTCCCCATGCTCTAGCACCTGATGAGCCCTCCCCAGCCAAAAGGAAAGGAGACTCACATTTGGAAAGGGAAGCAGATTTACTAGAACAGCTAAAGTAATACAAGTAGAAAATAAAGTTATACGTACAGCAGTCACAATAAACAGGAGGGCAGGCCTCAAAAGCAGGAAGGGAGCAAGCAAGAGCAGAAGCTCAACCAGGAGACTCCTTATTCTCACCAAATTTGCCTTTTTTTGTGCTGAGCATGACATTTATGGTCTGGGACACACCTGTGAGGCAGCTCAGGGCAGCTGCCCTGCCTGACTCCAAACTGCTAATGACCTGCAGACCATGGCAGGCCTGTGATTCTGTCCCACAGAAACCAGCACAGTCCCTCATTTTACAGAAAGCAGTATTTCTAAAGACACATGAATGCCTTCTAACTATGCTCCCACTTAGGCTGCGTCTGAACAAAAAACCAGCCTGTTTTCTGTAATGTAATCACTCCTCTGGCTTTTCCTGCAGCACTCTAATCTAATACTGCACAAGTGCCTCACCATGTTCACATCCTCTATTGAATAATCGTGCCTTCAGTCCCATGATGCATAATCTGTCCAATCAGCCTGTAACTGCAGCACTAGCTGGAGGTATGGTTGATATACCTGTGTAATTATGTTTATTGTTAATAATGCAAATTGAATCTGTTGAGTTAGTTAAATCAGTCATCCTCAACTTGCCAGCAGCAGTTTCTACAGATGATTTCTTCAGCTGCTGATGAACTTTTTTCTAGTTCTACTTTGCTCATTCACACAAAAGATGCTTTTACTGAAAGATGACTTTGAACATAAGAACCAAAGCCCCCTTGTGGAAGTGTCAGCACTTACTACAGGGGCTGTGCAGAATCTCATCTATCCAAACCAGCTGGAGAAGGCTCTGAATTCACTGGAATTAGTGTGTTACTGGCATGCAGAGTGAGAAAGGAGAAATGCATCAGTTCCTGTTTGATTGGGTATCGCTTCCTATGGGATTTTCTATTAATGGCCAGGGTGATGAATTCAGGGATATTTGGAGATTCCAGTCTTCTCCAGAACAGCCTAAGAGCCATGCAGGTACTGTGGCTGCATTTTATCTTCTACAAAGATGTCTGGTGAAAAGAGTTGTCCCTCCCTAATACAGGTTCTTTTCAGCTCTAGATTTGTAGTTAGTGAAATTGTCCATATTTGCTACTGTAAATAGCTCTCTGCTTCAGTTTCCTTCTTTCATTTACAGCAATTTCTTTCACACTCTGTTGTATCTATCAGGAAAATACACTCCATATTCTAGTGTGAAGTGCTTAGAGACCATATGAGTTTGATTTATAGGATTATAGTGTTTTTCAATAACATCCAGCTGCTCTGGGGTCCCACTAAAACATTTTGGGCATTACCTCTTCTTTCATGATGTTTCTTAAAAGCTGTGCTCTTTACTCTTACCTGCATTTGAAACATGCTAAATCTCCTGCTGCATTAGTGATTTCTTGAATGGCAACATGAAGAGGTTGTAATGCTTTGGTGCATGGTTCTTCATGGCAAATTATTCCACCTCCTCAGTGCGAGGGCTGTGACTGAGCTGTGATTATTAGGTAGGATTTGGCTGTATCTCCTCTAACACAGAAGAAAGGCTTCAACCAAAGATAGAATTACACATGGCAGATGTAGAAGAGACATTACTTTTTGCAGAATATGTTTTTAAATCTGAAAAAAAGAGAAAGAAAAAAGTGATGGAACCTCATGGAAGNTTCATGGGAAGATGAAAACACGAGAGGCTTTTCCCCATGCTCTAGCACCTGATGAGCCCTCCCCAGCCAAAAGGAAAGGAGACTCACATTTGGAAAGGGAAGCAGATTTACTAGAACAGCTAAAGTAATACAAGTAGAAAATAAAGTTATACGTACAGCAGTCACAATAAACAGGANTGATGGAACCTCATGGAAGTGTTCCAGTTAATTAAATATGAAATGAGGATGGTAGACACAATAATGTCAACATATTCTGCTGTCACCTTTTAAAAAAGAACTCTTTAGCTCATGGTAAACAAAACTTCCCCAGCATGAGAATGAAAAAGGCAGATGCCTACTCAGAAAAATAACAGTCCTTTACAAAACTGAAAGAATTCCAGCTAAAATGGCATGTTAAACACAGTACACCACTGGCAATAATTATATAGGACTGTATCTATCATTGGATCTAAGAGTCGAATTCAACTTAGAGAAATTAATGTCTTCCTATGACAGAGTGTGCTTTATGATCAATATCTGTGAGTGGATGTGCTCCTTCCACTTGTGCTGCCCTGGGATCAGCTTTAGAGATAACAAGGTGTTTACCACACAGAACTTGGATTCAGAGTAGAAAAGCATTTGGAATTTCACAAACTGTCTGGTGTTGAGTGTCAGATTTGAGTTGTTTCCAATTAACTTCCCTGGAGGTCTGGCTCCAAACTCAGTTTAAGGCTAAAAGTGAAGTAAGCAGCATGTTTCTCTCCTTCTCTCCCAAAGCCAGACTGTCATACAAGCCTCTGCTGACCCAGAATACATTTTATGTTTATGCTGTAGAAAAAAATGCCCAGAAAAATGGATCTGTAAGTACCAAAGAGAGGATCTGCCTGTAAGATTAGTTTTATACTTTCACCAGATCACTTTCACTGAAATCCAACTTGGCATTTACACAATTGAGCTTCTAGATTTATGCCCTTTGTCATAAGTGCTCTGTATTTGTATGAACCATACCCAGGCAGAGGAGAAGCAGGCATAGTACTGGAAGTAATCATGGTACTGGGGTCAAATTCTGAATATTAAATATCTGTTTTTTAGACAGAAAATTATGCAGCCTGCATAGGCTTTTTCACTTATGCTACATCCCAAGCTATTAATATGCTCTTTAAAATTTAAGGAAATTTTTAAAGAATCTAATATGACTCATTGCCTTGAAGGAAACTGTCTCTCTTTTTATTAACTAACTGCAATCTGTCTCCCCAGGGTATTTGGAGCTTATCTGCCTACACCCCATGCCTGGGTTATTTGTTATGTCACGACAGGATAAATGGTATTGAAATGTGCAGTGAATGGCAGCACTGCCAATTATGGCTTGTGTGGACTTCTAAAAGTCTCCAAAACTGTTCAATATCATCAGCAAGACAAACCAGAAGGAGGAATCTCTAGAGCAGGTGGATTTACTGCCCCAACCAGATGTGTTTTCCAAAGCTCCTACTGCCAGTTCACAAGTGATTTGCTCTGTAATTACAGATATGATTATGAATATTAGATCACCAGGCTGACAATCACAGTAGCCAGATTGGAGTCTGGCAGAAATGAGATAAACAATTGAGAAATCCTCTCATGGAGACTAACCAGATTTTCTGCACGACACAGCCATTCCTCACCGAGCTTGTCAAATCAAAAGGCCAAAGACATCCTGAAATAGCAGTTCCAAGAAAACTGAAATTTCATCTGGTTTTGTTTCTCTGCATGGGTCAGTGTCTGCTGTTCACATCAGCTCTGTAAAGTGTGGCTCTGTCGTTCTGTCAGCCACTCCTGCAGTGTGGAGTAGGAACCAGGTTAGATGAGCAGCCCAGACATGGCAGGGAAGGTCAGAGCTGAATCACTGCTTGGGGCAGCATCTCAGCTGAACTCAGCTGCTGCACTTTTAGCTTTTATTGTATGGAGATCCTGTTGCATGTAGCACCCTGGACTTCTGCTGACTGCTGTTGGAACCATGACCAGACCTTTAGTTCATGAAGGCATCTTCCCGAGTGGCTTTTCCTTAGCTTGCAGTGCACTGTAATATGAAGGCTGGTTTGCATACAGGAAAATGGTGAAATGAGCATATACTGCTCTCATGAAGGCACTTGCATCTATTCTTCTGTGCTCCATGAGGAATAAAATCTCATTCCTAGCCACAAAAAGCATAGCACTATGCAGCCAAGAAGCCTTTCTTTTGTTTTAGGAAGGCTATGAGGGATCTGTGTTCAGGTAGCAGCACCTCCTTAGTGATGCCCTGCCCTGGAATGACAAAACCCTGGCTCCAGAGGTCTCCAGTGTGCACAGTTTCTGATCTGGGCAAGGCAACTTGTGGGGAGAGACAAAGAAGGCTGTTCCCAGAATGTGCTCCACGACTACCTTTCCTACAAAAAGCTTCTACTAACACAGCAGTGAGGGATAACCTCACTGCCCATACCATGCAGGCTTCTGAGGGGGAGGAGAATCAGCTAAAGTAATCCAGCCCCTTCCCCTGCTGGCACTGATGAGTGAAGTATGTGCTCCCTTCCCTTGCCAGAGTCCTACCAGAGCAGAGCCACATTCCTGTCCAGTGCTGGCAGCCAGACCACCTCTGTGTCCTGAGTCAGGCACAGCCAGGGCTCAGCTGCCTCTGTCTTCAGGAAAGCTTTACCTTATGCATCAGAACTGAAGATACTCCAACAAGATTAAAAAGCTGGAAGGGGCTGTTTGGGTCATGAAACCCACTCTCTGCTGCAATCCCAGGCAGCCACACAACAGGCATTAAGTCCACTGCATTCTCCATAGCATCCCCTCTGTGACACAGCTCTGGCCTGGAAATATTTGCCCATACCCTGTGATAAGTGTAAACTCTTTTGTACACACTACCAAAAGTCCACAGGACTGTAACATGCCACAGCAAAATCACCCAGGAGATGTGGAGAGAGTGACCACAGCCCGAGGTTCCCAGCAGTCCCCCCAGCTAGACACTGGTGACAGCTCATCTACCCTTAGTTTGGGGTTTAATCCACAGTTTCTTTCTGTTGTCACTTGAGGGCAAGGAATTCCAGTGACTGTTTTCTCCCTGTAAATCACATGGATGGTTTTGTTACTGTGCCTGTTGCCATCTTTGTGCCTCTGGTTAAAAGCTGTCAGACAGCTTCTTACCCAAGCAGTTCTGATTGCAAATTCCAGACTGTTTACTTGGATTTGATTAAATTTCCCATGCAAAGCCACAGCCACAAACCATGTCCACAAATGTGGGAACAAGGCTGTGTTGCTAATTAGCACTCTGCCAATTTATCATGTTTTACCAAGCCTCAGCTCCTAAGTGGCCACATGTTACACTCTAAATTCACCCTAGAGAGCAAATGGCAGTGCCAGTAATTATTTTCAGAAAAGAGACAATTAAAGCAAGTGTCAAAGATTCTCTGAGGCCCTTTGTCACCCCTAACAGTACATTATTCCTATTGATTCATCTAGGCTGCATGAAGCATGGCTAAGCTGAAGCTGAAGTCACAAAATCACAGCATCACAGTGTGAGGGGTTGGGAGGGAGCTAGAAGATCATCTAGTGCAACCCCCCCTGCCAGAGCAGGGGCACCTAGACCAAGGCACCCAGGAACAGATCCAGGCAGGGCTGGAGTGTCTCCAGAGCAGGAGACTCCACAACCTCCCTGGGCAGCCCCTACCAGGCTCTGCCACCCTCACTGGGAACAAGTTGTTCCTTGTGTTTCCCTCAACCTCTTGTGCTCCAACTGACTCCCATTGCCTCTGGTCCTGTCCCTGGATGGCCCTGAGCAGAGTCTGGCTCCATCCTCCCCACACTGCCCTCAACATCTTGACAGACACTGCTGAGCTCCCCCCTCAGTCTCCTCTGCTCCAGGCTCAAGAGCCCCAGCTCTCTCAGCCTCTCCTCAGCAGGGAGATGCTGCACTCTGCAAGGAGGCAGTTGGTCTGTGGAATGACAAAATGCTGGGCAGGTGAACACCAGCCCACACGTTCCCCAGCACTGCAAGCCAACCACAAGGGCCTCTGTTGCCTGGGCAGCTGGTGCTGTGTTTTTGGCAAGGGCTGTGCTGGGAGGCACGTGTGAGGAGGACAGAGAGCCTGTCACAAGCAGAAGTGTCTATACAAATGCTCACCCAGAGGAAATGAGAAGACAATGATGAAGCACAACAAGGGCAGTGACAACACTCCCAAATTTCAGTTGCCTTGCTGCTTTGTATGCTGGCCCCACAGAGGGCAGCCAGAGCTTCCCAGGCTGGGATCAGGGCAGACACCACTGCCCTTGCAGTGCTGGTTGTCTTCTCATTAGGACTGAAAGCACAGCTGTGGTAATACATGGGCTTATACATGGTTTTGACCTTGACTTTGCAGCAGCTACTCCTACTGTCTTAGAACTAAAGTGCAAACTTGGAGCTAGAGGAAGGAATAACTGAAGGAATAACTGAAGCTGAAGGAATAACTCATTCCTGTGGCAGCAGCCTCCAAGCCTTCAGTGTGTGAGGCACGAAGGAAGGAGCATTCCACAAGAGAGCAGCTCCTGGGACTTTGTAGTACAAGATATTGGTACCTCTGTCTGCCCATGGGAGATGTGAGAGTGCTCTGGGGTTAACTGTGGTGAACCACTTTATTATGCCTTTTACATCCCTCTAGGAACCTCTCTGAGAAGCTAGCCCAAGTACATCCCAGCAGGGGTCTGTTCCACTGCTGCTCGTGATGCCACCTGGAGAGAACATCTCCAGGATTGGCTTTGGAACATCCAGGAAGGACTGAGCTGCCTCACGAAGCTGGGTCACCCATGCTGTGAGCATCCTGCACCCCAGCCCCCCAGCTGCTCTGCAAGATCTGTCAGTTCTCACAACGTGCTGCAGTGTCACTTTGTATTGTTTTGGTTTTACAGGAATAAGCAGCTTGTAAACTAGGTGACTGATGCTAGAAAGACAGTTCTGGTTTGTATCATTTTATCAAGTTTCTAGATCTCCTTCTTAAACAATGGAGGAAATTTTCCTTGCTAGTGCATGGAGCTGGGGTGCAGATCAGAACACCAGAAAGGCATCAGCAGGGTGCACCCACCCCCTCCTGGTGTAGCTACATTGCAGTTGGTAGTTAATGGCACAAAGTGGAGAACTGAGGCTTTTAGAGAGAGGATTTCCCTGCTCAAAGGCAAAATCACTCAGATAACTAAAAAGAGCATTCATGTCAATCTGATGCCATTATGTTTAATGGAGATGAATGTGTGACTTCTGAAGTAAAATAGTCTTACAGCAGTGGGAGGAGAGAGAGACATTTTCCCTCCTAGAAGCCTCACGGGAAGGAGCTCAAGGCTGTAGATGAAACTGGGGTTATTTTGCACATTGCAAAGCAAGCATGGGATTGACATATACACCAATCCCCTGGGAAAGCTGAGCAAAATGATATATACATCAATCCCCTGGGAAAGCTGAGCAAAAGCAGAGTGCCTGGCTGCTCCACTAGCAAGGTCCAAAGGCACACAGGTCTCTGCCTCCCTCTTCTCTCCATGATTTCTCTTTGCTTCCAATGTCATGCCATTACTGAACCCTTATCATCTTGATAAAGGCTTTGTCAAATTAACCTCTCCCAGAAAAACAGCTTCTTTCCTAACATTTCAGAATTATTGCAATGTATAATAATAATGAATTGTTTGAACTCTCTGGTCAGAGAGGTAAGCATGAGCTTTCCTTTCCCATTCTGGCACACAGACATGGGACTGATGCACAGTGGAATTCAGAGAGAAGTGTTGCTCCTGCTCTTTAACAGAACATCAGGGTCTCACTCTCTGGCCCCACACAGGATCTCATGATAGAGTAAGGTTTGATTTTCCCCCACAGAATAGTATCTAGCTAACATCAATCCTCTGATCCCAGTTTTTCTTTCAGCCCTTCTCTTGGGGCAAAACTTGTTAGCATGAGGAACAGATCCAAAAAGGACTCGTGTGCCTAAATCCACACAACTGGCCGTAGCATGACATAGAGAGTCTGAGATGCCAAACTCTAAACACAGTGGCCACCCCACCCTGGAGCTGCCTGCAGTGATTTCCATCTTTCTGTCCTCAAAGTGGGTCCCTAAGCAGCTGCATTTTGGCTGAGCACCTCACTCACACTGTGGGGCATGTCAATGCTGCTCCAGCTGTTTTGTCTGGGGTGTTTTTGGACCATACCTCGTTTGGCTTGGCCAGGGTGGAACTGGGAGCAGCAGGACCTTCCAGCTACCCTTCTTCCAGCTGTGGCAGCATCTGTAGCACTTTGAACACATGCTGCAGACACTGCTCCGTCGTGGATGTCAAACAGACATGTTGGTTTTCTGCCTACCCATAAAAGCATAAACAAATCTGTACTCAGAGATGGGGGTGGGGGAGAAACAACTAGAAAAAGGCCTCTCGTTAGGATTAGCCACAACCCTAGTGTTTATGGTGTGCAGATTATGGACGTGCTGCTTCTCCCCTAGCACAAAGTCCCACCCATAGCTCAATCAGCCATTGTGGCCTTGCTTTTAGTGCCATTTACCTGGGCAAATCAGTAGTGATGTTGGCACAGGGCAGGAAACATCCCAAGCTAAATGGAAATAGATACTGGCTTCTGATTAGGTCACCTTCCAGAGCTGGGCAGCCACAATGACACCACATGATTCAGGCCATTTTCAGAGGAAATAATGCAGCTACCATCTGGCTTTGTACCATGTACTGCAATCACTTTTCTCAGTGCATTTTGCACTGTACCATTCAACTGCATTCTGGACCACTAGATGATAATGTGACTGCCAGTCAGCTTTCCCCCCCTTTTTCTGCTATAATTATGGGTCTCTATTCAGCTCCTTATTACTCAAGGAATCTTTGGTTTTATGTGACTACACAATCAATTCCATTGTTTTCTGAATGACAAATCACTTTTTCAATTTCTCCCTTTATCAGGTGGCAAACCACTCAGTTTTACAGCACAGAATTCCCATAAGGTCTAATGATTATAGATCAGCTCTGCATCACTGTGGTGCATCTATCACTTGAGGCTCAAACATTTCAATACCCAGCAGGAAAAGAAAGTATTTACTGTTGAAATGACCCCATCTTGGTGGCAGTTCAGCAGAGCATTTCAGCTCATGCTTCTGGGCTAGGGGGCCACCAGGACTCAGAGTGTGCTTCAGCAAATGCCTGGTGCATTGCTGTGTCAGGGAAGGACCTGAAGGAGCTCAGCTGCATGAGAATCTGCCCCTTCCAGCACAGCCCCTGCAGGAGAGTGGTGATGCACCTCCAGCTAAGCTGCTTCCCTTGCAGCTATTGCACAGATGCTCTCTGAGGGGATGCTGGCAGAGTCATTTTTATCTGATTCATGTTTCTGAGGGCCTTGGCCCCAGGTCAGGAGAGCAAGAACATATGCTTCAAACTTGCTGAAGTCCAAGGCCACCTGAAGGCACTTGCTGGCTGGTAATGCTGCTTCCCACTGCAAGCCCAAAGGGCTGAGTGCTTGCTCTCCTCTACCCTTCAGTGGGGGCTACTGGACCCTGCAGTGCTGCAGTAGCTGACTTCTAAGGATGACAATCTCAACACTTTTTCTTTTTCAGAAAGCATTTGTTTCTTTGCTCCCTTCTATTCAAAGGAAGAAGGGAGAGTCATTAAAATCTGCTTTGCATGTGCCCTCAACATCACCTTTTTATCCAGGTTAGGTGTCCCATGGCAACTGCCAATGCAGACTGGGGGGCAGGAGATCTGCTGAGGACTGGCAAAGCCTGTGACAACTCATCTGTGCCAAAAGGTACCAAACCCATTCAAAACTGACATCTAACTGTGGCAAAGTGTAAAAGACTCAAGGGATGTCACCCAAAATAACTCACTGTTTCATTAACAATTATAATCAGTGGAATTTATCCAGTACCTTGCAGTTAGTAGATTTAGATGCTATAATCAAATTAAAATTCAAAAAATCCTTTTCTCTGGTATGGAGAAGTTACTGCAAAGCAAGATATTAGGTGATTTGACAATGTTGATCCTCACATCCTTGTGGAGCTGGTTCCTCGTGGCAGAGCTGGAACAACCTTGCAGCCCCTGCAGGCTGGGCAGCTGGGATGGAAGCCACGTGGCTGAATGTTTGCCCCCCAGTTTACTCCCTGGCAATCTGCCTGCTCTGCACTGACAATCTGTGAAGGGGTAACTGTGATGCTCATCTCACGGGAGCAAACTTGGAAACAGACTACCATACCTCCTGCCCAACCCTTCAACTCTCTCCTTTGGATCAAAGGGTCTACACTGAAACATTTTTCTTCTGAGAGAAGAAGAAAAAAGTATTTTTGTAGTTTTTATTTTGTTCTTTTGTTGGCAATACAAAGTTTTAACTTTTTAGGGTGAGGAACTCCTCACTCAACTTTTCCCAGGAGGTTGTGTATCAGTTTAGCATTATGAAATTAATTTGTATGTAATGAGATGTCTCAAGGTCTTCAGATCATGGGCAAATGTTGTATCAAGAAAGGAAACGGTTTTTTTTCAGTTATTTATTAGTGGTATGGCTACTATGGGTATAAAAGCAGATCACTCACTGGTATAAAGACATATTTAAACATGTAATCTGTATTAAGACACAGGTCAGTCAGTGATGTCAACCCTATGGATCTCAATTTGACCTTTCTTGTGCAATTCTGGCAGCTCCAAGGATCACAGTGTGCTTTGCCTGGGAGCTTGTTGCTCCCATGCTTGTGCCTTGAAGGCTACAGTCAGACACAGAAAATACTCATTTAACATCTGAAACAGATCCTGCAAGCACACCACATGCTCCCCCAGCTTGCTGAGCTTCTCATTCTGTAAAACTCTCAAAGGAATCATTATCATTTAGACTCCACCATGAGCCTTTTGCAGGTCTTGATTTCATTGGTGTCACTTAAGGCCCATGATCTGATGAATCTGCTTCATAAAGAGAGAAGCCCTGGCACAGTGTGGCTGCCAGAGCAGGGAAATGCATTTGAGAAGAACTGCTTGGGAACTGCTACAACTTCTGCTTGCAGTCAACAGGGCAGTGTCTGCTGCTCCTGCAGCTAGAGCAGCCTCTTCTGGAGGACTCTTGGTTCTGTCCCAGGAGATTCAAAACTAACATGATTAAAGTAACAGCTACTATGAGAAGAGTTTGTGCCTCCAATGCTTTCACAACTAAGCACCCTGATCCCTGAGTGAAATGCAGCCTATTACCAGTGTTTCTCCCAGCAGAGACTGCATTTCCTACTCATTTTAGCTTTGGCTTTTATTAGTCCTAGGAGTCTCATAGTCTTCAAATGATCAGGCAGAAGCACAAGAACACATGGGAATGGAGTCAAAGTGAATATATTTCCTGCTCTGGCAGGGGGTTGGACTCAATCTCTGGAGGTCTCTTCCATCCCCTAACATGCTGAGGCTATGATACTGTCTCACCACCTCTACTCAGCTGGGAAGACAGTTTGTAATTAGGTCCATAAAATCAAAACCATTTCATGCACAGCTGCAGTGTATAAATGCTGTTTATTACCAGGGCTTTTCTTCTGTATGTCTCAATGCATCCTACCAAAGTAAGCTACTGCAAACCTTTCTACAGGTGAGGAAACTGAATTGCAGGGAGTTTAAGTTACCTTTCCAAACCCCTGCTCTGAACCAGCATCAGAGCAGAAGCAGAGGCCAGGCTTCATCATTCCATACCTGGAGCACCATAGTTCATGAAGCACTAATCACCTCCAGAAAAGCAGCAGAGTTGTGCTCCAAGCCACAGATGTCATATCTCAGTTTGGAGACCAGTCTACACATCTCTCAGGTCTCAGGTGCATCAGTGTTTTCACCTGGGCTGGTGGATTGGAAGTTTCCAACCAGAGGTCACTAAATGCAAAGTGCAGTGCAGCTTGAGTGCCAAGGTTCAACTTTTCCAATGTCTAAGGGAAAATGAAACAGGCAGGTGAGCCCTGATTTGGGTCTGCACATCCAGAATTATCATCTAAAGCACCCACAGGACTTGAGATTCATCTGGACTGAAAGTGAGCTGGGATCAGAAGACATCTAAGGTGTGGTTCTGCACCTTCCCCACTCCTCCCTCCTTCACAGACTCTGCTCCCACAGGACCTTCTGGTGAGAGCCAGCTGAGATTTCTGCTGCTCTTGTGAACAGAACCTGCTTTTCCACAGTGGACAGGAGTGTGGAAAGGAGCCCTTCCTCTTGCAGCAAGCTACTGTTCTGGTCTGAGTGACCTGTCCTGAGACAGCCTGCACTTCCACTGTGGTTTGAGGGTCTCTAGAGCTGGATCTGTAGTCCCATCATGCAGAATAAAGCAGCAAGCAAATTACTGATCTGTCAAGAATTTAGTCAAGTACCTGAAGTTCCTTCCCAATATTGGCACTGGCAGGCTTGCCAACCTTGTGTTTTCATCTCCATGAAGTCATGGACCTGGTGTAAACCTATCCTGTGCTCTGGCTCATCTAAGAAGATTGGACACTCCAGGTCTGAAGCATTATTGTGTGGTGTATGGAGCTGCTGTTAACAACCACAGACCATGACAGGGGTCACAAGAATACTTCCCTCACTGTCTTTCAGCTGCTCAGTAAAGAGGACTGTTCAACAGCCAACCTGTGAAATTAGGAGAGTTTCTCTCCTGTAGTTATCTGAGTTCAGATAACCACAAAAACACAACACACTGTTGCACAGTGGACAGATCTCAACTAGCTTGCAAAAGAGAACCATGCAAAAGCTACATGGGCAAAACTTGTACAGATTTATTCATTGTAAGGTGGGAAGATAAACACTCATCTGTTTTTATACCTCACAACAAGCACATTAACACAACAAGCCTCTGGAACAGAAAAAACAGAAAATAGAAGTCTACTCACAGCTCATAGCAAGATATAGACTCAAAAAGAGTCAGTGTTCTTCAGATGTAAAGGCCATTGTCAGTCAGCAAAGCTATAATTAATCATGATCCTATCCTCTGGTGACTAATTGGGAATTAAATTATGATATTATTCTTGTTTTTCAAACAAACCATGACAGCTTTAAATTGCTGAAGGCAAATAATAGCTGTGATCTTAAGATATTGAAATGTTGTGATATATTTGGATATTTAGTGATATAATTTCTGTGGGTTGTTTGGTTTGTTGGTTTTTTTTATTCATTTAATGCATATGGCTCAGTCTTGAGCAGATGGCAGGAATTTTTGCTTCTGAAAACTGCTGTAATGGTGGAGGATCAAGTTTCCCTTCAGTTACAGCAACGTAAAGAGCAACAGTGATTCAAAAGTGAATAGAGTTGCTTTCCTTTCCTGCACAGGCAACCAACCAACCACTCCCTGCATAAGCAGACTGTTTATGGTGAGGCAGCCACCCACTGACACTGGCCATGCACCTCTGCATCCCCCTGTGGTACATTTGGAGGATGGAGGTACAGAAAGAGTTAATGGGATACTCTAATTTGGCTGCACAAGATGTCAGTTCCAAGGATATTGTCTTGATTAGAAACATGTTGTTGGGCAACACTTGTTTTACAACAGCAGATTAGTTCTGTCAGTCACAATAAAATCTTGACTCAATTGTGACCATGCCCAAATATAGACACTGAGAAGATTCTGAGGCTTATAAAATGGGATCCAACAGGTGACTCATTTGTGTATTTGTTAGAAAAAAATCGAACATTTCTGTTAAAGAACATCCAGTATTATTGGTATTGTAGGAAATAATTGCCCAGACAGGCCCAGTGGTTTGAATCAATGCAGCAGCCATTAAATCAGTGGGTACATTCTGTAATTATTCTAGATTCAGTGGCTAGTCTCATCCCTCCCACCCCACCACCCTCATCAAAGCTACCTGCATGTAATGAGCTCTCTTCTTTCCCTTCTCCTACCATTCATGCTGCCAGACAGCTCTGTTGTCCCATTGCCCACAAGGACAAGGATGCTTGGTTATCGGCATCAAGTAGGTTTTCTGCCCCAACAGAACACAGCTGCTGCACCCTGGCCTCTCCCCTGAGCCCACATGAACTGCTGCTCTCACACCCAGCTCCAGCAATCAGCTCCTGCTGCTGCCTCTGTCCCTGCACTTGGCATCACTGTCCAAAACCTGCCCTCGTGTCCCACTCTGCCTCCCTGCCCCATCTCACACAACAGTGTCTTCTTAGACCACCAGCTTCTCTTTTGTTCTCACAACACATCTGAGAGGTTTTCCTCAGCTGGGAGCTGGAAGGGCCTGGCACTTGCTCATGAAGCAGAGCCTGTGGCACACAGGGGCTGCTCTGAGGAGCTGGCTGTGCCAGGGAGAGCCTGTAAGACCAGTGCATTTCTCTCTCCCTGCACTGAACCTTTCAGTGCAGGCCACCCTGCTCACGTCTCAACACAGTGTCCACAGCCTCCCAGGACAGTGAGGAAGGAGAGCAAGAGGCAAAGCAAACTCAGCTTTGCTGAACCCCACTGAGGAAGCTGTGCCTTGAAGAGTGAGGCCAGAGCAGCAGAAGCAGAAATGCAGGTATGGCAAGCTAAGGGACAGGCAGCTGTCAGAGGTACTGGTTGAATCACAGAGTGCCAGGGGTTGGAAGGGAGCTAGAAGATCATCCAGTGCAACCCCCCTGCCAGAGCAGGGGCACCTAGACCAAGGCACCCAGGAACAGATCCAGGCAGGGCTGGAGTGTCTCCAGAGCAGGAGACTCCACAACCTCCCTGGGCAGCCCCTGCCAGGCTCTGCCACCCTCACTGGGAACAAGTTCTTCCTTGTGTTTCCCCTCAACCTCTTGTGCTCCAACTGACTCCCATTGCCTCTTGTCCTGTCCCTGGATGGCACTGAGCAGAGTCTGGCTCCATCCTGCCTACACTGCCCTCAACATCTTGACAGACACTGCTGAGCTCCCCCCTCAGTGGAAGCACCTCCCTGAAGGGAATGGGGTCACTGCTGTCAGCATTTTGGTGTATTTGTCTGAGGATGGGATTTTCCCTTTTCAAATTCCCATAGAACAAATTTCCTGCCCAGGACAAGGGGTCTGGGAGGCTTTATTCAGAAAGGGCAGAGTGGCTCCTGGCCAGGCACACGTAGCTTTCACCTGATGGCCTACTCAGCTTCCCACAACCCAGGCTGTTGTTTCAGTGCCTGATACACCCCACACCCAACCAACTCATTCCTGTTTCTATGCCATACTTCAGCTGCCCGAGTTTGCAAGATGTTAAATTTCATTTAAGCCATTATGTTTCATTTTTTTGTGGGGAATCTTTGACTCCCCATTTCTTTAGCTGCTTCAGTTTCTTGTGTGGCAGGCTGCCCATTGCCAAGGCATCCAAGCACCTCGACACTGGTTTAAAAACAGGCAAATTAACAAGCCCCAGATCCTAAGGGGCTGGGCCACAATTTACAGGTTGATTGATCTTTCAGTTGACAACTTCCAGCTGCTGCTTTCGGGAGGTTTAGTCCTCTGTATTGCTGGTGCAAATCTCTCAGCCAGTCTTGGCCATTTTATCCAATAGAAAGGGATAATGTCTAACTAGCTGATCCCTGATGCAAAAGGCACTGCTCATTTTTACTGGTAATATCACAAAAAATTATACTTTCTCTAGTACAACTGGTAGCCCTTGTTGTCAGTGAGAATGGACCAGAGGCAGAGGTGTCTGTGTGTATCATTTTCTTCATCCATGGGATGAAGATGATGTATTGAGACTGTGTGAGGAATCCTGGAATAAGGCAGTATGGCTGTGACCTGCCAGGAGGAGCTTGCCTGGTGTGTTCCTTACAGCTTCAGAGCCCCTAATTCAGTGACTGAGTTGTGGGAGATCTTGGGGTTGATTTCTACATTATCCTGCTGGCTGTCTACTCCAACAGTGCTGTTGAGAAGCAGAATCATTCCAGTAGACTGTAAAATGCATGGACAGCAAAGAAGATTTATGACACATTGTGTGTGAGTGATGAAGTTGTTCTAGTAGTTACAACCATTGTCACATACAGTGAGTAACTGAGATTTTCCAAAAATAGGGCATTTTTTATAGTTATCCTTAGAAAGCCTTAGAACCATTAAAAAGAACTGCAAAATCAAGTTAGAGACTTCAGAGTAGATTTCACAAAGCACGGTTAAATGTTCCTTTTAGTCAGCTACATAAAAAATTTAACTTCTCAAAATGAATGTCCAGTTACTACCTAGCTCTTGAGGACATGTGATTCTGTGATCTTCCTGACCCCCCCAAAGCTAACCTTTAACACAAGGCTGGCAAACGGGTGTGCCAGGGGCAATTTGCAAGTGGGCAACACAGAAGACAGAAAATCACTAGGATGACTGAACAGCAGCATCTGGATCCTAAGAGTCACAGAAATTTTATAGCACAGCTGATGCATACAGCTACTGAGGTGCATAAATACCTGCATGAATATTTTACAGGACTTGGCCCCCAGTTATCTGCTTAGTGCCAAACCATTTGCTTCTCACAAACTCCAGCTTCTTTCCTGCAACCTTTCTTACTCGTTTCATCATTGTATTTAAAATGCATAGGAAGAAAATGCTTAAAAACTTTTGTATTTTAACGAATACAAAATTTGTGCAGGATGATGAAACAGTGCAGAAAGAAACCCTGATTTTGGACAAATAAATTTCTTAACACTTTGAGTTAGGGAGGAATTTTTTTTCTTGTTCTACAACCTTTTATAGTGTATTATTCAAAATACAATTAAATCACAGCCACAATAAAAGCCTGACTATGGCTAGCAAAAATTGAGAATCCATTTTCTGGCCCACTCCCAGTGTAGGCTGAAATAATTAGGCTTCAGTGAAAGGGTGTGTTCTTTCCTAAATATGGTTCTTTCACCAGTTACCCCTAGCATAGCAATATAAATGTTTCTTTTAAAGTCCTAGCTCAAGGAAATTTATCACAGGGAAATATTATTTTATTGGATAACTACCTAACACACTTTAGGGAGGGTGTGGAGTCTCCTGCTCTGGAGACACTCCAGCCCTGCCTGGATCTGTTCCTGGGGGACTTGGTCTAGGTGCCCCTGCTCTGGCAGGGGGGTTGCACTGGATGATCTTCTAGCTCCCTTCCAACCCCTGACACTCTGTGGGATCATCACAAACAATGTATCTGCAATTCCTGAATCCATATTGTTTATGAGAACATTAAAGAGCACTGTCCCTAAAACAGAGCCCCCACCAAAATCCAGAGAGTTTCTCACAGGCACTCAGGACACAGAGATTGGACTCATTTTCCAGTTAAGTTGAACAGTACTCACTTTAAGCTCTGCTCTAAACTGCTTCACTGGTAAAGATCTGGATATGAAGTGTCAACAGAAGATTCAACTTCCACATCCTTCACTGTAAACTGAGTTTATAAACCACATCTGCTTTGGTATGTATGAGTGCTCAGTCCCATTTGGCTTTTATTCATGCAGTCACCCCACCTAGGCTGGCTGGTGTACTTGGACATAGGGAAGTCTGGGCTCATTCTCTGTGCAGAGAAAACAGCAGCCTTAGTGCTACCTGCAATTATTTTTATTAGGCAGTGAAGAACTTGGAGAAGGGAACTTACCTTTGTCCCAGTATTCTCATTTTCTTGAGACAAACTAAAAGAAAATAAAATTCAGAGAAGGGGCATCACACTGTAAATTCTAAGAAAATTTTCCCAATTTTTGTGCCTTGGAGTATCTTTTAAAGGAAAATGTTTAATATCTAATACAATTTCCACCAAAAATATCTAACTGAATACCCACTGAAGCTGCAAGACCAAGCACAGAACTATTAGAAATTCTAGGTTATCTGATCTTTTCTTATTATTCAGATGTTTGGGTTTTTTTTAATGAGTTTTTGAAGAGTTCAGTAGCCCAGTTCAGAGTTCCATCTCTGAAAATAAACATCCTAACTCTGTAAGTACTTATGAAAACAAAGAGGAGTCCTGCTCCTTGGCTCCAAGAATATGAAGCATGCTTACATGATTTTATCAACAACAAATCATGACAGATCAGTGTCATTCCTTCTCCAAGCAGGGACCTTCTAGCTAAGGGGGATGAGGTAGAGCCCAGACATCTTTGCAAAGCTCTTAAGCCATCTTCCCACAGCATATTCATAAGCAAACTAGAAAAATATGGTGCAAATAAGACTGTTTAAAGGTGAACCAGAACTGACAGGAACCCGTGTCAGAGATGTAGTTCACTGTTAAAATGCAGGAAAAGGGGCTCAGTATAATTCCAAGTTAATCAGAGCTAGTACTCCCTTTTGTGAGGTGAGTGGTACAGATTGTCATGGGCTATTTCTGAACAGTGCTTGGCTGAAGGCAGAAGCATTGAGAGTGATCAGGCTGTGGGTCCCTCACAAGCTCTCCAGAAGCAGCATCATGGGCTTTCTGTCCTGCTGAGTGTAAATGCAGCTGTTGCTCAAACAGGACAGACCTACATTGCAGAGATATTTTTAAGACCACTATTATATATTTTTCTTTGAATATATTAAATATGTGCATCAGATGTCAGGAGTGATTGCAGTGATTAGATGATTAGGTCAGATCAATGATTGCAAAGCCTCACAGCAGCTTACTGATTAAATGGAACAAATTTTCCACCTATTTTTCCTCCCTCCAGTTTCAAAAACATAGCTAGTATTTTATGTAGCTAAATCTCTGAAATTTAGAGTTTGGAACCTAGCCAAAACTCTTTAAATGAGATGAGCTTATTTATCACTACCCTAGTTCTGGAGTGCCAAGTTTATCCTGCACAAGTAGCTGTGCTGGTAACATTAATAGTGTGCAGAACACTTCACAGTGATACTCAGCTTGCCCTACACCACAGAGCTCCTGGTTTTGATGGTACATAGCTAAGACATTTGGGACCCCCTGGCATATAATTAAGAAATCAAAGGCCAGAGTACCAGCCTGGAACACTAATGATGCTCATTAACACTTCTCACTCACCATTTTGCCTACAGTAAACCACGACATACTGCAAAAATGAGATTAAATTGCAGTGGAGGAGTGACAAAAACTCCCCCTTCATGCATGTTAGAAGTGGAAAGCTGAAGTGGTAAGCAGTGACTACAACAGGGGAAACAGGGAGCAGTATCTTTCCCAGAGACTGCCACATGAGCTTAAATTCCTCATTGCTCTATTTAACAGCAGCCATCTGCTAATTCCACTGCCCGGGGAAGTTAATATAAAGAGATTTTCTACCACAGAACAAATAATGCAGCCATATTACAATATTACAAGTTTTCTTTAACAAGGACATTTTAGAACAAGAGCCAAAGCTGAGAAAACTTGCTTGGAACCCAGTCCTAGTGGCAGATTGACTGGAACACCAATGCTGCAACTGTCTGTGCCAGACACAATTTCTGAAGCAATACTGTGCTGCCTTGGAGTTTCTACACTATAGTATCATCCTTTCACCCCTAAATTAAACACTTCTGCTGTGGGGACAGGCTGAAGGAGCTGGGCTTGTTCAGCCTGGAGAAGAGAAGGCTCTGGGGAGACCTTAGAGCACCTGCCAGTGCCTGAAGGGGCTGCAGGAAGGCTGCAGAGGGGCTGTTTCCAAGGGCCTGCAGTGAAAGGACGAGGGGCAATGGGTTGAAATGAGAGCAGAGGAGATGTAGACTGGATCTCAGGAAGAAGTTGTTTCCCTTGAGGGTGGTGGCTCAGTGGCACAGGCTCCCCAGGGAGGTGGTTGAGGCCCCATCCCTGGAGACAGGGGCAGGCTCAGGAAGAGCAGCTGCATAGGGAGAGCACAAACACAGCTGCAGCAGTGCCCAACTGCACAGTGAAGGTGACTGAGGTGAAGGCTGCACATGACAAATTAGAACCATGAGGTTCTTATATAAGAATCACAGAATGGTAGGGGTTGGAAGGGACCTCTGGAGATTATCTAGCTCAACCCTTCTGCTAAAGCAGGCTTGCCTAGAACAGCTTGCACAGGAAGGTGTCCAGGTGGGTTTTGAAAATCTCCAGAGCAGGAGACTCCACAACCTCCCTGGGCAGCCCCTGCCAGGCTCTGCCACCCTCACTGGGAACAAGTTTTTCCTCATGTTGAGGTGGAACCTCCTGTGTTCCAGTTTGTGCCCATTGTCTCTTATCACCAGGCACCACTGAAAAGAGTCTGGTCCCATCCTCTAGACCCCTGCCCTTTAGATATTTATAAACCACTGTAAGATCCCCTCTCAGTCTTCTCCAGGCTAAACAGCCCCATGTCTCTTAGTTTTTCCTTGTCAGAGAGATGCTCCAGTCCTCTAATCATCTTTGTATCCCTCCACTGGAGCCTCTCCAGTAGTTCCCTGAACTCTCTTGAACCGGAGAGCCCAGAACTGGACACTGCTTCAGATGTGGCATCACTAGAGCAGAGAGGGAGGAAAACCTCCCTCCCTTGTCCCACTGCTCACATTTTTCTTAATTTATCCCAGGATGCCATTGTCCTTGGCTACAAGAGCTCACTGCTGGCTTATGGTGAACATGTTATCTACCAGTTCCTCATCCACAGAGCTGCTTTCCAGCAGGTCCACTTCTAACCTTGACTGGTGCATGGGATTATTCCTCTCCAGGTGAAGGAATCCACACTTGCCTTTGTTGAACTTCATTAGGTTCCCCTCTGCTCAACTCTCCAGCCTCTCCAGGTCTTGCTGAAAGGAAACAATGACCTTCTGGGGTGTACAACTTAGAGAAGAGAGCATGACATTTAAATCTGGAAACTTCCTAGTCTGTAGAGGGAGGGATAAAATTGGAAATGACACAGTGGGAACAGAGCTGGACTAAAGGGCTGTTGCAGATCTACTCTGTAGTTGGCAAGGACAGGGAATGTTTGTTTAGTTCTGCATAAAAATAAAATTGTCCCACTAAGCTCAAGGGTTGCAGAAGTGTTTCCACAGCCGTTCTGAAATGTTGGCACAATTGCAGAGCACTTGAAGGAGAAAAGGATGTGGCACATACATCCATTGGAGCAAAATGGAGCTGAAGCAGATGTTTGCTGCTGTTTCACCACAGGTAGCAAAAAAAAAGTGTCTCCAAGTGACAGCATAGAATAAGAGATTTTCTAGCTCTCATTTTCAGGTAGGCTGTGTTGACCATAGGCAGTGCAGCACTCACAATCACACTTCAGCTGCCTCTCTATGAATGCATATTTGAAGAGTCCAGTTAGTTAATGTGGCTTCCATAAGAAAGAGGAAGAGGGAAGCAGCAGTTTCTTTCTGCAGTGTGTATCTGAGGAGCAGAGAATACAAATGAGTCATTTAGGAAGAGATGGAATCACTTCCCTTACGGGCCCCATTTTGTAACTGTCAGAGCCAAGCTACTCTCTGAAGGCTGAAAGTACCATTGTGTCTTTATCTATAGATTCAGATAATTTTTTGACAAGAAAGTATTCAGTTGAGCCACTTGAGAGTGATGATATGGATGAATCTTGTCAGGAGGAGATGTAGCTGCTGTACTTGGTGAGTAGAAACTGCAGTGTCTTACTTTGATAAGCAAAAACAGTCCAGGCTGCTGGGGAAAAAAAATTCTACTGCTCATTGTCTTCAAAGCACTTAATTAAGAATTACAGCTTTGAGTTTCACTTGTTCCACATTCAGAAGAGAAGTCCTGTCAAGGCCTAAGGATGTTTAAACAGTCCTCATCTTTGCCACATTTGCACTAGTGTAATGATCAGCAGAGAACCACATGGCTGTTCCAGTTCTGATCCCTAAAGACATCACCTTTACTTTTAATGTCTTAGAAGAATTTTCCTCTTCCCACTCCTCAAATCAACACCTAGAACCTTGCCTAGCATCCCTATCCATAGCCCACATTCAATATGTCTGATAAAAGTGGAGTTTGATCTGATTTCTGTCAGATGAATGTTTGTTGGCTTATCCCTACCAAACGTGCACAGGCCACTCCAGAGAAACACCAATAAGTGTGACATAAATAAAACACTTACTACACTTTATCCAAGCACGGATGTAACCCATTCCTGCACATGCTTACATTTAATTCTTCTTCAGAAGTGTGAGGCAAAGTGGACTGGAAGCCAAAGTTCTCAGAATAGATTCAGCAAGATAATCACTAGTGATGGTTAATGATTTAACAGAGCAGGGAAGCACCCTCACTGTGGTGCTTTCTAAAGCAAGTGCTGGGAGGTGTCTAAACTGGCTTGTCAAGAAGCAGAATATTTACAAACTACCTGGCAGTTTTGTGACAGGTTCTCAGAATGTAATTATAGCTGGAAGTTATTTTAACCAAATGTGTGCTTAAAGATGTGCTGCTCTGGGGGTAGTTGTGCAAGTACAGCCAGTGTCTGATGAGATGCTTAATGGCCAGACACAGATACTCTTTTCATATGGGAAGGTGTATTTGACTTGCTTTTATGTTTGTGCTGCAAATGGAATTGTTCATTTTGTGCTGTATTGCTAAAGCTGAAGCAAAATTCATTACTGTTACTTGAACAAAAGAGAAGTGCTTTTGGAGTAGAATGGTCAGATTTTGTCCACTTTCACCAAGAAATTTTAGATGACCATGACAGTCTGCATGGTGATAACCACAAAGTGCTTGGTGGACAGGGATTTGTTGAAAAACTTATTTCTAAATGAAATTGTCATCACTTTTCCTACCTCCCATACTTCTGTTACTTCTCTCTCCAGGAGATTAGATGCTAGAGCAAGCAATTTGAAGTATTTTATACTATAAAATGTCTGCTATCGTGTCATTTAGAGGTAAACAATTCTGAAAGTTGTGAGGAGAGCTACACAGTAGGAAAACCAGCAAAGGCATGCAAAAGGATTATGCAGAGTGAACATGTTAAGACTTGTTTAGAGCTAATATAAGGCACACACATACATGTCAGAGATAAATCAGAGATAAATTTAGCTGAATATGTCTGTGGGATGTATTGCAATCATTCTGTTTGCACAGTCTGGACTATGAGCTCATAATGGGGATTTCAGTTCAGCCTCATTTCCTAGACTGCTGCAGATACACTAAGAAAAACCATTACCTTACATAGTGCTGCTGTTAAATCTATTTAGTATTATCTTCCTCTTTATATTTGGCTACCATCCCAGGAAAAGCACACAGATAAGGGCAACATTTGCAAAATAAAGGAGAAGACTTGGAGGAGTTAATTCAAATGGATAAACTGGATTTATTTTATTTTTTTTAAGAATCTTAGAAAATCCACTCAGATACATCTAAGCAATTATAAAATCTAGGAGCAAACTGATCTTTTTACTGTAGGCATGACAGTAGCATGCACAAAGAAATCCTTTGCTAGTTTCTAAATTTGCCTCTGGACAACAGTGGCAATGAAAACACAACCCCTCAACATGTCAGCAGATTGCCTGTACATATGGCAATTGCATGGGCAGAATTCCCTAGGCACTTTATGCTCTGGTTCTCAGGTCACAGGAAAACCCCATCTGCCAGACCTTTGCTGTTTTTCCTCCTGCAGTCATGCCTGAAACTTCTTACCTGAAAATACTCCGGATCTCCTCAATGTTGTTAGTTACTTCCTCTTGGAGGGCAAGAAAAAATATCTGTTGTTTTGAACTGTGAGCTTATAGAATTTCAATGACGTGCAATTCTGAACTGTACAGACACCCTCACCTGTAAAATTGGCAACTCTGAAGGAAAATATGAAACTTTTGTCTAAGGTAAAAGAATTAAGGTAAAACCACGTGACTCAATATAATTTTTTTCCTGTAGCTGTTCTCAGAGAAGACAGAATGAAGAATTCTGTATTTCATGCAAATAAAGAATAGAAAGGAGAAACATGTTTCAAACAGACTATGAGAACCCTGGTGTAATAATCACCTTCAATCATCTCCTTTTCAATCAAATAGTTTAGAAGCAAGAACACTGGAGTAAAGGAAGATATAGAAGTGCATTCTGCTTCTGTATATCAGATAATTAATTCATAAGGGTGCTGCATCTGCTATATACAGGGGGAAGAGGGGGTCCCATAAATGCAAGGGAACCTGCCAGGGTACTGACAGCAGCAAATTTCCATGAATGCTCACATATTCCTATCCATCTGCATATGTCAGCTTCCACTGAACACAGTTTCTGACATCCAAATAAAAAATAATGGTCAAGAGAGGTAAATGAGACCACTTAACATTTATTTTCATCAGCAGCAAGTGGTTTTAAATTACCACAGAGGCACTGGCATGCTATGAAAACCTGAGTCAATCAGGAAGTAACAGGAAGTAATCAGTAAATTGTGGAGTCTTCAAAGGAAAAAAAGTTTAGCAGGAAGATCCATGAAACTTGACATGAAGGACAACCCTCAGCTGCTCTTAGTATTGGTAAAATCAAATGCATTGTCAAAAGTTAGTTTAATCTACTTGGCTATTCCTTAGAACAAGGTTTTCAAATGATTTAAGTAACCAAAGTAGAAAACATTCAAACTGAAAAAAAACATCCAAACTCTGCCTCAGTACTTCATTAGACTATACTATAGCTTCCCAGAAGCTACTCTAGCCTCATTTGCATTGATATGAGGAAGGGTGTGCCAGGTAAAGACAACCCAGCATCATGTACTTAAACATCAAACAAGTCTACTGCTCAGTGTAAAGCACATTCCTAACACAGTACTTGTTGGTTGGTGTTGATTGCACTGGAAATGAAGAACAGGGAGAGGAAATGAAAATAATATAAAGTTTATAGGTACTGGCAACCAATTAATAAAGAACAAGCAGATTCACACTGGCAGTTACATGCATTTGTCCTGCCTCAGCTTAGCAAATACCAGGCCTAGTCCATCATCAGACCATTGTGCCACAGACTGTTCTGCAGTCAAGATGGAAGTGGTGGGGTTGTTTTGGTTTTTTGGTTGTGGGTTTGTTTGGTTTTCATTTTTATTTCAGCTAGCACAGCAGAGTCCTTCCACACCCCAGCTATTCACTAAAACAGATCACATAGAATTTTATGCCTTAGAACAAACTCTCTCTTGGTCAAAAAAAAAAAAGGCAGTGGAGTAATATCTGTGTTGTGATGCTCTGATGTTAGTTAATGACTTCCCTCAGTGTAACTGTGCTAGCAAGGTAAAGAAATGGAAGGTTTAAAATGTGGTGAGTGAAGGCTACAGGACTGAGCTCTGCCATGACCTATGCTGCAGCTCTGATCCAGCTTTCCCTGGCCATGCACCACTGGCACCACCAGAGACCAGACTTGAGGCCTCCACTTACCCCCTGGTTTCCTTCCAAAGGAAGTGACACAAGTGAAGGGGGTGATCTGAGTTGCTCTCCAAAAAGCCTTCAGCAAAGCCTGGTGTGGAGAAAAAGGCCACCTGGACTGTGGGACATACTAGGGAGAGCTCTTGTCCCACCACATAGCCTCAGCAATGATCACAGCAGTGTCAGAGAGGTTACTTTTCAAAGTACCTGGAAGCATCCTTAAGAGATAGTTTCCCCACCAGTTTGACTAGTTGTCCTTTGGAATGTTTTGAATTTTTTGTCACTTACTAATTGAAGAACTTTTCTGGTCCATAGTAAAATTTTTCTAAGACAGATATAACCCAAAGAAAGCAGTCCATGAGCTCATGACTGACACACTAACCTGTAATATAGAAGCCTTGTCTTTAGAAGAAGAAAAATCAAGTCCGACCATTTGTTTCCAACAGGGATTTCAATTTGAATATTTGTCCTCCACTGAGACAAATCCAATGCATTTTCCTGCAGCATTTGTTATTTTGCACCAAGCAAAGCAGGAGGCGAGGCCTTCAGCAACCTGTAATTCACAAACCCCAGGTTATGCTCTGAGAACAACACATTCCTATGTGGGAACTCACTTCTCCCCTCGCTCACCACTGATGCTGCATTAAGTCAGGAACACAAACTCAGCCACAAGAATAGCTTCCAAAAAACCCACAGAATTGAAGACATAAAAGTCATCTTAATTATAGTAACTGAGTCTCAGTGAACAGAAAACATCTGCCTGTTGGAAACCAGCCTGCACAGGAGCTGTATGCATGGATTAGATAGATTACATTAGAAGGGACAAGTGACTCATTTAGCTGTTTGCTGAGACCATGAGAGCGTTTTGAGAAGCTGTGCTCACATACTAATAGACTAGGTTAGAGAAACTTACACAAAATGGCTCAAGTCCTTAACAGGCAAATTAAATTAGAGACTATTAACTGCCAGGCTGTTGTTCCAGCAGTGAGCACTGCCTGTGTCTCCTGTCACGGGCCATGGCAGGGCCCTGCAGTGCTGAGGGAGCAGCCTGGTGCTGCACAAGGCTGAGCACACAGCTGCTGAGGTCCAGGGGCACTGCTGGAGAGCCTCTCTGGGCAACCAGAACTGAGCTGAAGTAAAGCCACAAACCTCCTCGTGCTCTCACACCCCTTGAGAAGTTCCTGTCCAAAATGGTTGTTTCTTGGCTCCACAGTGGCTGAGCCAGAGCTCTCACCCTCACCAGGGCAATCCTCACCTAAGCCAGGGCACTGAGGGGCTCACTGGCCCTGACTGGCCTCTCCTACCCTACCCACGGCCCAGCAACCTGCAGCAGGGCTGGTCTCCAGCTCTTCTGGCCTGGCACCATTCTTGCCACCATGCCCAGCCACCCCAGGGCTGTATCTGACCCTGGTTCCCCTCAGCAGGGTCTCACCCAGACTCACCTTGCCCTTGGCGGGTGTCAGGCAGAGAGGTGTGTTATGGTGCCTCACGGGCCCAGCCCTCCCTGCTGAGCACAGTGCTGTGGGGCAGGCACAGGCACACAGCTCCCCATGGAGCTCACCTCTGCCTTTCATCCCCAGTGCCAGGGGACTGACTGCCTGGAGCCTCNAGCCTTCTGCTTTGGGGGCTGCTATGGGGGCCAGGCTGCACCCTGTCATTCAGCAGCACCAACAAAAGCCCTCTCACTTGAACAGCTTGAACTCTGCTCATGCAGCAACCTTTTGACTTGGGCAAACACTTTGGGGCTGTGCTGCAAAGTGCCAAATCCCACTGTCACCCCAAACCACCTGCCATAAGCTTATGTGTCTTCTAGTGCTGCTGCCCATCCTGCCCTTACACACTCTGAAAGGTTGTTTGGAAAAAAAAAAAGCATCATCCTTCCTAATGTCTGCTGGCTTGTAGTGTTATGCAAAGAATAATTTTGGTCAGTGCTACCTGAGAAACATTAATCCATGTGTGTATGATAACATTGCTATCCTTTATTGAATAAAAAAATATCAGTATCTTAATTAAAAAAAGAATATGAAATAATTTTGGGCACAAAAAAATAAATGAATTGCATGCTATTAATACTCTCATAGCTTCCCGTTTGTGGAAGCCAAACTTGCTGATGATAGTGCTTTTATAGGGTTAGATTTTATATTTCCTTATTTCTTTCATCATGCTGCATCAATTTTTCAAAGATCTGGTAGATAGCTGAATATCTCTCAATGAGAAAATGTCATTAAATGAATATGTAATTCAAGAAATAGTGGGAAAATCACTTCAAAAGACTTGACTCTCTTTAAATGTGAGTTTCAAATAATATATTAGCACAGTTGTCTATTTTCATGGACCATTATCCTCATCTCAGATGCTGAGTTTATGTATCAATTACCAGCCTCTGCAAAAAGCAAATCCCTGGTAGAGTAAGATGATGGAATACAACACTTAAAATCCAACCTAAAGTATTCATACAGCTACATATATTAGCCACAGTAGTATTTGTTTCCTTATGGGTCTTTTAATGTACATCTACCCTATACCCCTACTGTTATTCTAATATGGAATTGCTGCAAGAGTCAGAAATGTGGGCACTCCAGAAGGCTTTAGAGAGAGCAGTGCTTTATCTTACTGGGAAAGAGCTGGACAAATATTTCTGCCCCACAGTGACAAAGACTAAATCCTTCTTTGGGGTAAATTTGCCAGTTTACACCCCCACCTGAAAAATATGTTAGTGTGACTGCTGCTCCCTTGAACAGTTCACAGTATTTGCCAACACTGGGATGGAACTTGGCAGTTTGCATCCACTGCAACAAATCTGTTGCTTTCCTGAGCATTCATTGGTGGAGAAGAAAAACTTTAAAGCTATGAGATGGTTACAGTATATCAGTATATAAACATACATTTTGCCTTCTCAATAAATATTGTGTTTAACTAAACACAACCTTAAAAACACATCTTATTTGCATTTTTCTTTTTTTTTATTTTATTCCAATTCAATCCTTTTTAATGCTTTCAATGAAGATAATCAAATAGGTTATTTTACCTGTTTTATTCCCTTTATTCTGCAAGTGTTCATTCTGTTGGGCACCCTGGGACTCAAGGGGGACTTGTGAGCCTTGCTCCTGTTGTACCTGCAGAGGAGGGAGTAGCTGCCCTCCTGAGCATCAGGCAGCAGTTGTGCTGAAGGACTGGCCTTCCTCAGTCATGCTCTGTGGCTCTGTGCCCATTGTTTTCCCTCTTATTTCTAGTCATAGGATAAGCAAAACTTTTACATATTTAATGACTCAGATCTGCAAATAGCCCTGACATTTTGTTCTCAAGTGTGTGTGCCTTGGAAGCAAGCATTTAGGGACCTCTAATTTGAATTTATCTAATTGCTTTTACCTTGGGCTTTGTTGTTTTGTTGGTTTTTTTTTACTTTTGGTATAATCTTTTTGTCAAGCTACTACAATAACTTATATCTGATCTGTATAGCACAATAACTCATCTTCTGAATATAGTTTAACAGTTAATTATTTTTCACTTGCTTTGCACCTTGAGCAGATGTCCTGAAGATACAGGAGATAGCTTTTTTACTTGCCTCTATAAATACCATTCAGAACCCATCTCATGCAATCTAATGTTTTCCCTTTAAAACAGAATATACTCAAGTAGTTTGTGGTACATCTGCTAATGACATAGTGTTTCTGGAGTGCCTCAGAGTTATTTCTAGATTTATAAATGTGAAATATTCTTTGTTCAGGTTTTCCACTGACCCTGAAATATTCTGATATTTGTTCTTGGAATACTCTGATTTTAATTAGTTACTAGAGTATTTCTTCTGGCAGCTGAACTGACTCAGATGCAGATTCCTTTCCCTCCATCACAACAGCTATTTAATTGTAGAGGTCTGTCATGGTTGCAGCCTCTTGCTTACACTTTTTGTTAGAAATGAGCTATGAACACAACTGTTTGGACCCTTTGAAAGCATTTGAACTTTTTGGTTATTTTCAACCACATTTAATGCAAGGGTAGAAATACGAAAGATATTATTTTTTTTATTAAGGATATTTTATTTTTATTTAAATTTTATTAAGATATTTTATTTTTTTTTATTAAATTCTACAACTTTTCTGAAGGTAAGTGCCTAGGAGAGGTGTGCCTGAGGGAAGGGCAGGGCAAGCTGTTAACTGGCCTGTTAGCAGCCTGCCCAGACACAGCCATCTTAGGAGATGCTGGCCAGGGGACAGGGAGCAATGCAGGAGATTATGAAAAATGGGAAAAATAGGATATCATCATGGGTTTGCTATGGCTACGAGGAAGGAGCTGAGACTATCTGTACATTGGATATTGGGTATCCAGGGGGGTATTGGATTAGTGAGTCACTGTGACTAGAAAGAAAGGGTCTGGGTTGTTTTTGGGTTGTATAGGGAATATGTGGATGTCACAGTCATTGCAGAGAACAAGTGTAGGCACATCAGACATAAATCTGTATTCAAACAGGCATAATTAGTTCTACTTCCCACAGGAAAAGTTGTTTACAGTGATCTTTGCTAGCTATGTTAGTATAGAAGCTTTTTAAGTAAAAGAACATCTAAGTAGAATTATTTCGCCCTAAAGCTCTTCCCAAACTGCCCATGTCTGTGAGCATCTGGCCCAGGAACATTCAGGGGGGGTCTGAGCACCCAAACTGTTGGCTTGGCAGCAAAATGGGCAGGCAGAGAGCCCAAGGCACAGCTTTTCTGTTCCCACAGTGCATGAACATCGGGCTGCAGGTGGGCACCCTGGGCCGTGGTGCCTGGATGGTCTCCAGCACATGTTGCTGCCTGGCTGGAGAGCCCACTTCTCAGGAAAATCTCAGCTGGACAACCATGAAATGAAACTGTAAGAGCAGGGAAATCCCTTGCTACTGGAAACAGCAGCCTTCATGGGATGGGTCCATCTGTGCCTTCAACCCTCCAGGCACAGAGGGACCCCAATCTGGTGTGTGCAGCACAGTTGTGGTGGCTCTGGTTGTGCCAGAAGAGGTATTTGGGGTGACACGAACAAGCTGCCCACTTTCTATGGAGCTGTGGCAAAAGGGGACTGTCAAAGTGGACTGGTGCTGCAAACAGAGCTGCTGTTTTAAATCAGGCTATGGAACCTGACTGAAAATAACTCTAATTTTAGGTTCACACACCTAAATAATCTAGACCTTTTGGAAATTTTATCTGGGAGGAATTTAGTCTAAACATTAAAAATACTTAAGTCCTTCTCTTCAGAATACTTTGTTCCTGTAATAATACCTCAAACACTTTGATTATCCCATATTCCCCTGCTGCTGCTTGCCATGGCAATAGGATTACCAGGATGCTGCATGCAGAAGCTCTTCTGCTTTCACACTTAAGGGCACCTTCTTGAAAAAGCAGCCATAAAAAATTCCCACTCATCTGAAAGGAGACCAGTAATTCCCTTTTAAAAGTGACAACCTACAGCCAGTCCTCATCTACATCAACTGTCACTTCCTAATGGTAGTAAGATCAGGAATATGTTCAGCAAGTTCTCAGCTTTTTCCTCTCTGTGGTCCTGTTCTACATTGTTCTGTTGTTTTCCTACATTATTTTTTCTTCCAGCAGCCCCATTAGCTCTGCACTGTTCTGTGCTGGAGCTTACTGCAGTTATTACTGTTGCCAAAGAGTCACAGTTCAATTCCTCTCATGAGTCCATTTGAAGTTTATGAAAATCAAGAGAGTGATGGATTTAGTGTATTGACCTATTTCTTACCAAGTGCATTTTAAATATGTCCTGTATAACTTTGCAGGGTTCAGAGGGAGCAGCATGACCTGCCTCCAGAAGCCTCAGGCCAGCTCCCCTGCACAGATTTCCTGATGATGGGCATCTGTTGGAATACAAGGTGCATTTTATACCTTATTTTTCCTCTTTTTTTTTTTTTTTTTTTTTATCAAGCAAGGTTGGACCAGATGATCCTTGAAGTCCCTTCCAACCTGATATTCTGATTCTAAATCCACAAGATTTGCTTGGGGACTTAAGCAAGGAGGTTTCTATGACCTGCTGGTCACACAACTCTGTTCCTGCTTTGCTCACAGAGATCAATGTTTCGAAAAGATAATCAACAGCCTAACAATTAAGCATTTAATGTAAAAATGTTTAAAAGTAAAATGAATGATGCTCTGAAATAGTTTCTTGGGAAAACTGTGGAATATCTAACACTGGAAATTCATTAAGAGCAAGACAAAGATTTCTGTTTTCTTATCGTTAGAACCATGGTTTGCAAATACTAATTGTTAGTGCACAGATCTATCACAAGGTGTCAAACAAGGACCAAATCTTTCAATTGCTTAAGCATATTGAGCACCCAAAGAAGGTACAGAGCTCAGGGCAGGGATTAAACTATAAATAAAAAGTTAACAACCCAGCAGATTAAAGGGCTCTGTTTTTAGCCATGTTAAAATAGCTCAACACTCATGGCTTTCCCTTTGGATCTGTGCTGCAAGTCTGGGGAGGTGCAAGCTCTGACACTTTCTCAGCTGACTGGCCATTCAGAACATCCCTCTCTCTGTGTGCTTCACTTTCTTTTCCTTCTGACCCACTTTGTGTGAGGTTTTTTTAATCTATCAGGTTGTGAGCCTGTGTTTCAGACAGGTAGGATGCCAACATTTATCAAGAGGTGTAAGAAGTGAATTCTGTGTGATGCCCTTTGGTCAGTGTTTAAACCAGCAGAGGCACACAGACACCTAAGTGCAGTGTGATCCCAGACACTGTGTTTCCACAAGGCATCAGGCAAAAATGCTTTAAGAACATCTTATGACTGCCTTTGGTAGTGGTGCAAGAAATTCCACTCAAATGCCAGTGAAATCATGGCTGAGAAGGTTATGAGATAAAAATCTTTTAACATCCATGCCATGGCTGTGTTTTATAGCAGCCAAGATTAGTCATTATTGGGGAAGAAAGCTAAAGTCAAGACTCTTGTTTACCTAATATGTGGGCAAGTCTGGAGTGTTACTGATTGTTACTGTGCTCAGTGTCTCAAAGTGTCTGAGCAACACTGACTATTCATTTATTCAAAATACAGCAAACCAAAAGCAACAAATATTGACTCTCTGAGGCCTAATCAGCTCAGCATCCTCTAATGAAGGCATCTTTGGCAACATAAGAGTCCAGGCAAATTGCAGGCCAATTGGATGCACAAAAAGAGGCAGAATATCCCTGCCAGTTGACTGGGCACTGAAGTCACTTCTGCTGCTCTCCATGCACATATCTGCATGTGCTACCTGCATTCCAGCTTCCCCCAAACTGCCTTGTTACTCTCAGTGCAAGTAGGGATGAAAAATAGTACAAGCATGTCTTTAGCATCACACTGAATGGATGAGCTATGGCTCTCAGTCCATATTGAATAGAGGTGTTTCTTTTACAAGAATATTTGACAGTGAATCCCCTTTCAAGTGCAATGTTTAGCAGAGGCAAACCCCATGGTAAATTTGGCTAGAAGAAGGACTTGATGAACTGAGAGAAAGATGAATGGAAATAAAAAAAAAAAGGGGAGGGAAGAGGATCTTGAATGTGTGAACTGAAGGAAAAAAGGTGGGGGAAAGGAGAAGCTGAGAGGCAGTCAGCACAGAGCAGAACCTGCCCTTGCAGAACTGCAGGAAGTTTCAAAATGTAAAAATTTAACATTTGTCAGAGTTTTCCAGGTGACTACCAAACAAAAATAATAAACTGGATAGTTCCAACTTTAACTAACTCTTCCTTATACGTAGATTATTATTTTGTAGACCACATAATGGTCCCTGGCTAATAAGCTGCTGCAGAACACAGCACTATGTAAGTAAAATGAGCATTTGCACAGCTGGAGACAAAAGCAAAGCAAAAGGTTAGTCAACATTTCTCTGGATTATTTTGTAAAGTTAAATTAATTCTTGTGAAAAATTCCAGATAAAGAATCCAGCATTGAAGTCTCCCTTGATTTCAGTGGGGCAGATTCAGTTCCTGAGCCAAGAACACAGCCAAATCCAGGGTGCAGACCCAAGCCAAGATGCCACAGGTTGCTTGCCAATGGGTAACAGCCCTGCCTAGGAGCCCAGGACTGTCAGGCTGAGTGACCTTTTCAGTCCTTGCCACCTCTAGTAAGATCACCAGCAATAATGATACCTAGGGGTCAGAACACTCATCTGCTGGGTATTATTAGACTGAGAAAAGCAGCTGCCTAGATGCTGTTTACAAAGAAATGTGTTTAACTTAGAGCTAGGTATTTGCCCAAATGCAATAGCTGCAGAAGAAGGGCTTTGAACTCCTCTTGGCATGGGCTGGTGGTCACTATTTGTGAGAGCAGGGCACTTTGAGCACTCTGAACAGTGTTCCATGCTGAAAAAGCATCACCCAACAAATGACAGGCATTTGCTCTGAGATGGGCAGGAACTAGCTGAACCTGCTTTGGAAATGTCTGGAGACTAGATGGCATCCAGAGGCCTCTTGTGGAGTTAATGATGCTGTGAATTTGCTATCTGGTGGTTCTGGAGAGCATCAGCTCTGTTTACTCCTGGCCCTGCACACGAGATGCAGACAAGTGACAGGCAGAGTTTAATAGTCAGTAATCACTGCACACTGATAGCCACAGACTCCCTGCCCACTGCACAGATGAAAACTCTGGGGGCTCCAGCCTTCTTCACTCTGACAGCCTGACCACAGCACCCACTATTCAGATCACCAGCTCATCTCCAGCATTTGGAGCAGATGAACAAATACAGCTGTAAAGGTCTTTGATGTGAACCATGACTATTCACTAACAACACCAAACCTCTCCAGTGAGCTGGGAAATTAAATCCTGATGCAAACTTCAGGTTAGCAAAGAGAGGAGGATTTTAGCAGCAACAAGTGCTACATGTAAATGTTATGTGAGGTTATTTTCATCTTTCTTCATGTGCATCTTATCTCTAAGGCTATCAAAAAGCAAGGTTAAGTTTTCTCAGGTAAGACCACAAACAGAAAACATTGACTGTTCTATTGTTTTGAAAGGGGGAATAGCTTTGAAAGACATTTCAAGGGGTATAATTTGAAAATCAGGCCATCTTCCTCTCTCTGGGAGCTTCTGTATGGACCCCTAATAGGAAGTCAATTTGGAATCCAGAAACTGGCATACTTGCTTGGAAAGACAGTCCATTAATTCTACTTTTAATCAAACTTTCCCTTTATAAAAAGCTAGGAAGCCCAAGGAAAAGAATTTTTTATTTTAAACAAATATCACTATCATGCCTCTCAGAATGTTTGCAAATATATATTCTTTATTCTATTATGGAAAATAATTTCAAATAAAAATGAAAACTGCAAGCAAGTATGAGAGTGGATCTGTAGAAAAAGAAAATATAAATCAGTGTGTCTATTCCACAAGGTTCTTTTATGCTTAGTAATGCTTTTAAAAGTCTGCAATGGCAGGGCTTTTTTCTGGTTTGATGTGAGACAGCTCTGTAAATACAGGCCATATAAAACCACTTCTGACTACTTGAACCTGATGTGTCATTGTGTTCACATTATTTCACTTAAATCTAATAAATAGGACTGTGTTGGTCCCCCTTGATGGGCAATGGCTTTAATTTTCCTAGTGAAATGTGACTTTTTTAGCAGTAAGCACCAAGTATTGTGCAGGCATTGTTGTCAAGAGATGGAAAGGGATTCTATTCTTATTTCCTGGATCAAGCATAAAAATTACTGTGGAAGTTCTCAAATAGATGGATTGTACTTATATATTTGTCCCTATTTTCTGCCCAGGGGAAAGACAACACATGGTGATTCTCCACAGTTTGTATATTAAATTGGACAAAATAACTTCATCACTTCTTGAAGAGTCCAAGAAATTATATTACCCAAATGTTAGTAATCTAAATCAAAACAACAAAAGATCCAAACTGTATTGATTGAATCTTCTCTCAGCCAAGGCTCACTGAGGAGTTGTCCCCAGAGTGGGGACATTGGTGGGTGAGAGCCAAAAGGAACCATTGGAACCACTGGAAAAGAGTCATCTGGATTCATCTCCAGAGGAACTGTATTCAACTAAAATGTCAATCAGAAAGCTCTTTCCTTAACCTGACCTCTTTCCATTAATTCAGTGTAAGACATTTCTTGTTCTTCATGCTCAGCCCAAGCATGTCTTGTTCTTCAATTTATAAGTGTGTGAAATATAATTAAAAATGGCAGAGGCCAGGATTAAATCAAAGAAACTGTGAACACTGCTTGTGCTATTTGGTTGATGTAAAACTTTCACCACAAAAGGCTTTTAAATAAATGAATTTAGCTATTACTGTGCTGCAGCACTGAAACCTTGCTCCAAGTGTTTGAACTTTTCAGGGACACTGTCAGGTCAGCTTAAATTCAAAACCTAATTCATGGCTGGGATTTTGAGCTTGCCTAAGGGAATTAGGTACCAGACTTCTACTGAAAGTCAGTGTGTGGTGGGAAGTGAACTGACTTTCAGCAGAAATTAGATGACTTTGAAAAGATTATTCATGTCCTTATGGAAAAAAAACCTTGTTCTTTTTGGAGATAAATTAATGTTACTCCTTTGACACCTAAACACCCAGCAAAGCATCTGAGACTCAAATTTTACAAAACCTAAGACTAGCCAGAAAACTCTTAAGCCCTACCTTTACTCCAATGTAATTGTGTTTAGACTAGCACTAAATACTTGTTTCAGTGGGCAGTAACTGTGCTGATTACTCCATTATGGACTTCCAGGTTTGGTCTCCAGACTGCAACTTGCATTTTAACCCACTAATTTTAGTAGCACTCCTGACCTGTTAAGTGCAGATTCAGAGACTCAGTGTACCCAAGGTTTTAACCCAAACATTTGTACATGAAAAACCCCACACCCTATCTCATTAGCCATGATGCAAATTCAGAGCAGGCAACTGGGAAAATCAGTACTTTCAAAAGCACCTTTCTGGCTTGTGGACTGAGATTTTAGTGCTGAACAATATAGCATTAAAATTAAGATTTCATGGCTTTGAAAATAGACCCCTGGCTATTTGACACTGTTTCCTTTCATTCCTCATCACTACTTTAAAAAGTAATATAAGAAATGCAGTGTCATCTGTATTTTAACTTATTTTTAACACAGGATGGGCATTTGTCACTCCTATGGTAAATTCTGCTTTATTTTTGGCACATGCATGTTTATATTTCCACAAGTTTTATGACTTTAATAACCTGATGCTAGATTATGAACTGAGATTTTTGGGATTTCTCTGTCCAATGCCTTTAGAAAAATCAACTGTAGCTGTACCATTGGACTGCAGTCAGAAATTTCCCTTTCCAATCTTAAGTCTTATTTATCCCCAGATACTCTAAGAATTCCATTGCTTTCCTAGGTAAAGCTACCTCATTCAACACTGAGCATGGCTGCTAAAGGGAGAACTCAGTGACAAAGTCAGAGGTCTTTTGAGGACAGGACAACATCGTGTACAAGATGGCACAGTCAAAGAATGCACTGCTCCATCTTTGGAATAGCAATTCACATCTGAATAGAGATCGTTAAACAAAATCAGTGTTCATATTCCATCTTTATCTTCAGTGGACATGAAATCAGACCACAAAACCACTGCAGAGAGCCTTGCAGCTGGTAGGGTGGGTCATGGGGAAGCCAGTGAGAAAGCACAAGGTCAGGACTCACCAATGAAGGCAGAGCTAGTGTACACCAAAGATCTCATTCAGCCTTACCCCCTCTCTTCCATCAAGAGTACACATTAGTCCCTTGCTTTCAGAACCATTGATGTTTGCAGATCCATTGAAAATAGCTGGTAAAAATTCTTCTGTGGCAATGGGTAACTGAGAATGGAAAGGAGCAATATAACTCTCAAGTGTCCTGGGAGCAGCTGAAAACAGATGAAGACCATCTTAATGATCAACTACTAGCAAGTGTCATATTCTAAAATCTAAATACTCTCTGTTGAATTGATGATACAGATTGCAATATTTTATCTACTGCCATCAGTGTATATATGTTTTTCTCTCCTTTGCTTTGTTTTCTGACCTACCTGCTATGAATATTGCTCTGTGTTTAGAATTCCAGAACCAAATTTTGAAAGCTAATTAGCTATGGAAAAATTTGAGTAAAAATCCTATATGAAAGCCAGATCCTTCATTAACAATGACACTGACGTGTAAAATAAATGAACTGAAGAAATATGCATTTTTTATTTTTCTAAGATGATAATGTGCATCAGCTCAATCATCTGGAAAAGGGAGCAGCACTGAGCAACTGTCAGCAAAATCTGACATTTGCAATGTAAGAGTTAATAAGTGGCACAAATGGAGAAGTGAGCTGCACTTCCCATGACTCTGGCTGTTCTGCCAGGATGAGAGCCCTGCTTAAGTACTGGCTCAAGTCCTAAACTATTTCTGCTAGTTGGCAGCGTGAGGAATGAGTCTCCTGCTCTGGAGACACTCAGGACCCCCCTGGATCTGTTCCTGGGTGACTTGGTCTAGGTGCCCCTGCTCTGGCAGGGGGGTTGCACTAGATGATCTTCTAGCTCCCTTCCAACCCCTGACACTGTGATGCTGTGAATGCTTCTGTAACAGTGAGATCTCAGGGTTTCAGGCACTGAACTCGGGGTTTCAGGCATTGCTGAATGCATTTGGAAAGAAGGCTTCACAGCAGTACTTTTTGCTTTTTATATCCAAGTATTTTTATTCACTGAAATTGAGACAAAGGTCTTGGGAGAGAAAAAAAAATAATGAATGTAATGGATCTTGAATATTAAAATATCAACTCAAATAACTCAGTGGCAACTTTTGCTAACACATATCCACCCCCCAGAAAAAAGAAAGTGCTTTTTTTTGCAAAGTAGGGGTTTGGGAGCCAATTCAGATTTTTTATGGATGCAAATATGAAAGGAAACGATTATGGGTAAACTACTGCTGCACAGCTGAACTAATATCAGAATTCAAACTAATGGCTTCAACTTGAACCCCTCTTTGTAACTAAGGACAGCAGGATTTGACCTTTTACTAGGGCTGTAATATGTGAAAAGTGCTTGCAATTCTTTTCACTAGTTGAGTCTATTTGCTTAATATCTGGCTTTATTATATGAAAGGCTTCTGAGAGGTATGGTTTCATTTTCAAATTCAAATATTGCTTAAAATGAGTATTATAATGTTATTCTACAGTATTTGGAACCTAAATAAAATAACTTCTGGACAGAGTGAAGCAAATGTATATGAATATATTAATTTCTAGTTCAAATTAAATTGAAGAAGTAATCTGCCTTCGTCTGTATGAGAGAAATTAAGTAGATAATGCTGTTTTGAATTCCTTAAAATTACAGTGTTCCACAAGGTTTTCTAGTTGTGAGAAAACATTTAGTCCTGGTGTATATTCCATTCTTTTCAGGAGGGATCTGTGACCAATTCTGCTTATTTACACTATCATATACTGCTTAGCTTTAATCCATTATATGTTTAAAGGAGGAAGCAGAAATTCAGACCAGTCTTCCTTAAATTCTTCCTAGACTTGATGTTGTTTAATCCCTTGTTTCTCCAGTTAACTAATACAAAGGAGGATTTCACTGTCATTAAAGATCACCTCTTTTCCTCTTTTCATATTCACCATCATTCTTCTCATTGAAGTCTCCTTTCTAGTCTTAATGAACACTCAGAGGATTTCATTGAGAAAAAGCAGGAGTTAAACATTTTCTATTTCCCTAATCACCACCCTGTCATTATCATCACCAAAAGACAGAAAACCAAGTGAATAATGACAGAATTACATGAAAGGTAAAAAGGACACTGCCAAAGTGGTTTTGTGATCACAGTCACTTATAATAATACACTGAATATTGGCATGGCAATCAAATTGCATAGTAAAGCCTGTTGTGTAAACTTCAGTTACTAGTTACATTACATAATGCTGATGCTCAATTTCTTCTGTCATAATTGAGCAAAACATGAACAGAAATTTGGAAAAGTCTCAGATTGTTATTGTAGAGTAAATCATCTAACTAATCAGTATGGCAGTTTTCAGTTTGATATTTTTGAAACAGAAAGCCACAGTGATTCAATTCTAGAAGTAGCAGCCTAGAAAAAAAATCAAGTGTTGTGCAAATGGAGAGAAGAAAGGAAATGTAAGATATATTTTTATTCTATCACTTTTGTCAGTATCCTTTTCAAGGGAAGACTAAATGACATTTTAAAGGCCAAATTATTTTCCCATTTACATGGCAATAGCTCCAGAATAGTCCTAGCAAATTTCATAGAATTAATCCAGATTTACACAAATATTAATTAGTCAGCTGTCTTGCAATAAGAATACATTTTAAGAGTGATATATAAAATAAAATAGTTTTGATTTTTAAAAATTCCATTAAATTATATCTGCAATATCACAGAGAAAGGCTGACTCCTCTTTTGATAAGCTACTCTCAGAAAAAAGGTATAAGACAGAAAGCTCAGAATGACCTTTGAATTAAGAATGTGTTGAGTAGACACACTTGGTTTCTTCTCCCGGCATGTATGTCTTACCCTAAAATGTGTATTTCACACGAATGGAGCAGAACAGGGCACAGAAAATTAATTGAAGGCTAAATGAAATCTCTCCTTCAGCGGCCTGCTTGAGGAACAGAAGGAGGAGGAGGAAGGCAGGCTGAGATCGGTGCAATCCGAAGAGCACAGAGGTTAAGTGATAGCCCCAAAAAGTGTCAGAGGTCTCCCAACGGGAGGTATGCCACTCACATCCATCCCACCCTGTGGACACACCCCCTCCCTAGCTATTCCTTGATTCAGGTTGCAGTGGAGCACACTCTTTCCCTGCTTCTCCACCCTCCTTTCACCTATCCACGCTGGTCTCTGCCAGTCTGTTGTTCATGATCGCTAGGGCTCCGACTCCGCCGGAGAAGCCGTTCTGCTTTGAGCTCATTTGCCTCGGGTGGCCGTTGGCAGTTTCTGACAGCTGCTTCTGCATGATGGCCAGCGAGACTTTGTTGGAGGCCAGGAAGTCCTTCATGGAGATCATCTCCCCTGAGAGGCGGCGGCCGTCCGTGTCGCTCTCGGTCACGCCGTCGGCGCCCGCGGGGGTGTTCCTGCGGCCGCGCACGGTTCCCGGCACCACCGCGTTCCTCCGCGCGCCCAACAGGCTCCTTTGGCATCTGCGGCAGCACCTGCAGGCCAGTTTCTTCAAGATCCAGTTGATGGACTGTTTGATGATAATAGAGATGACGTTAAATAAGGAATAGATGCAGCACACTCCCATGAGGATGAAGACGAAGTTGCCGAAGCGGTAGAAGCCTTGGCTCTCGTACTTGGTGTTCTGGCTGCTGACCAGATCACCAAAACCAATGGTGCTGAAGGCCACGAAGCAGAAGTAAAGTGAGTCAAAGTAACTCCACCCTTCGATGGGAGTGTACATTGCAGAGGCACAGCAGGAAATGATGAGGGATGCTACACATAAAATCAGCATGACATAGTACACCGAGGGCTTCCAGCCTGCCAGGCTGTCCGCCTCAGAGGTGCCCGAGCCCCGCCGGCCATCGTGGGGGAGAACCCCCTTCCTTCTCAGCTGTCTTTCGTGGCAGGACTTCATGACGTAGGCTATGACAGTGATCAAGCGCTCCAGGAACAGGTTAAAGAACAAAATGGTCCCTGCACATCCTATAAGGCCATAAAATATCAGAAAAATTTTGCCTCCAACGGTGGCCGGGGTGGTCATGCCAAACCCTGGAAGACAAAAACAGAACAGTTGAAAAAAAGAAACCTGTAGTTGTCGTGTCAGGGGTTTTGTCATATGCAAGACCAACGAACTGGCAGCAAATCCCTGTGGCACAGCTCAGGTCTGGAGAAACACGAGGGCACTCACTCTGCTTACCCACTTGTGCTTGACCATGACACAGAAGGAAGGGGAAGGAAATTCATGCGAGCGATTCCTCCAGAATCAGAATCAAACAAAAACCAGAAGAAAACACACTGGAAAGAAAAGCCAAGAAGGCCAACAGCATCCTGGCCTGGATCAGAACAGTGTGGGCAGCAGGAGCAGGGAGGTGATTGTGCCCCTGTACTGGGCACTGGGGAGGCCTCACCTTGAGCACTGTGTCCAGTGTTGGGCCCCTCACTCCAAGAAGGATGTTGAGGTGCTGGAGCCAGTTCAGAGAAGGGCAACGAAGCTGGTGAAGGGTCTGGAGAGTTTCTCCTGTGAGGAGAGGCTGAGGGAGCTGGGATTGTTCAGTCTGGAGAAGAGGAGGCTCAGGGGGGACCTTATTGCTCTCTACAGCTACCTGAAGGGAGGTTGTAGGGAGGTGGGGGTCGACCTCTTCTCCCAAGTTCAAAATGCCAGGACGAGGGGCAATGGCTGCAAGTTGCACCAAGGGAAATTTAGGTTGGATAGCAGGAAGAATTTCTTTCCAGAGAGGGTGGTTGGGCATTGGAATGGGCTGCCCAGGGAGGTGGTGGAGTCCCCATCCCTGGCAGTGTTTAAACCCGTGTGGCTGTGGTGCTGGGGGACATGGTTTAGGGACCCTGGAGTGCAGGGTGAACGGTTGCACTCGATGATCTTAAAGGTCTCTTCCAGCCAAATGATTCTCTGATTCTATGAAAAGAGTTTAGTGGAGGTGTGAATTTTGGTCTGGTTACTAGGCTCACTGCATCCCTCTGTGCATGAATCACTTCCAGGTGTCACGGTTTTTGCACCTGCTTCCTTCTCCCTGATGCTGTTCTGCACCATGGGTTTGGCCAAAGGTGGCTCTTGCCTTGCAGGGGTCTGTCTCCACCAGATCTTTGTAACACAAAGTGGTATTATTCTGCTCATCACTTAGATCCTACTCTCAGTGCAGGTGGTACATCAGACAGCACCCAGTGCCTACCACAGCCCAGCCAGGGAAGCCCAGGCAGGGTCAGCATCACCTCACAGGGTTCCCCAGCAGGCTCTAGAACTGCTCTGTGCCTCTCTCTGGTGTCTGTGACCCATAATTAGCCTCTTCTAAAATCAGCATTACAGAAGTTTTCCTATTTCTCTGTGTCTCACTTCACAACTCAAGCCTGTATATGAGTCTTAATGAAAGTCTCCTCTGGTCTCATTCCCTGCTGTGGGATTTCTCAGATGCTTCAGCCTTCTCTCAAATTCCTAAAACCTGCAAATGGTAATTTTGTTTTGGTCAAAACCATTGAAAAGATAATCTTGCTTTAATAAAATATTACTAAAGAATAAAAAGCCTGTCCAGGACATCGTCAAGAAAACTGAAGTAATACTCATGATAAATTACTCTGCTGCTGTTTTGTTAGGATTAATAAAGGATTACATAAGTGATCAATTAAGCCAAAACACTCACGATGAGAGGACTGAAAAATAACATTGGATAAGAAGCACAGTTACTTGGTTTTCTCTCTTTGTAACTGTGAGGTGCTAATTATGAAACAAAGACATCAGGCTCTGGGAAATAAAGGAAATAATATTCAGTGTGATACACTTGTGCTTGGAAGACAGAAAATGGCATCGTGAAGAGATCATGTCTCCAACAGTGCTAACTGTGCTCATCTTCCCTTCCCTGAAACCTTCCACTAGCAGATTCCTCTCCAACACAGATTGCTGCTCATGGTTAAGTGACAGTCCTCACCTTCACCCCTCTGAACAACTGTGGTGTTCAAGCATGGGCTCTAAGGGTTGCTGTGTCTTTATCTGCATCCCCAACCAAACCACACTGTCTAGAGGCTGAAGCTTCCTCAGCTCATTTCTGTGCTAGAGAGAGCCAGACTGCAGTTCTGTGCTGTGAGGAACAGGACATGACAAGAGACAAACCACACAGAGAAAATGTTTATGACAAGCACTTTTAGCTGTTGTTCTTCTTGGCAGGCAACTATTTCCACTTGCTTCTACCTTCCCTTTCTGCTCTATGACCTGATATCCCTATAAACCTCATTTTCATGCTTATTTTCTGGGCAGGCTGCTTTATATGCAAGTCATGACCTCCACCCTGTGGACAGATCCGTAAAGACCAATGGATGAGAGGAATCTCTGCAGCCAGTGGGGAGAGAAGTGGGTGCTCCCCTGGCCCAGCCTGATGTCTGAGGAAGAGAAGTGGCTATAGGCCTCTCCCATTCTAAAAGACTTTTCAAAGATCATGGAGAGTGGCCTGGCAATGACTTCCACCAGCTCCCTCAGCTTTCACTCCCCAGAATAATTTCAATTCTTGAAGTGATTTGTATTTCACTGTATTGGGCCTCACATGCCTGCTTAACTTTGACTATCACTGTATATGTGGCATTAATTTGGGATGCTGCATTATAGATGGGGACTTGTTTGGCAGTAAGCACATTTCCCCCTAAATTACCTTTTTTTTTGTTTCTTTTCTACCTTAATACAGTCTTTTAAAGATAAAGGAGCAGGTTATATATATATGTACAGTATTTGTAATGCAAAAGTACTCCGAATTTATGCAGGGCTTCCTGTGTGTTTTGTGCTTTGCTGTTTGTCTTAAGAATTCCTGTCTTTTTAATTGCTGCTGACAGCTGAACTGATGCTTTCAGCAGCCTCTCCACAGCAGGTCTTGGCTCTCTTGGTCAACACGATGGCTCTCTTGGAGATCTCCAATGCCTGGCTGTAGTTACATTAATCATTACTGCATTAATTTGCAATTGCCACCGGTGAATTTAATCTTTTTCCTTAGTTCTTTAGTAATATAAGATTTTTCTACAGTCAGGTTTATAGTTAAAATGGAAATGTTATCTGTTTATCTCTTTTCTTACATTATTTATGACTGTTGAAATGTGTAGGTGTCAGCAAAGAATGTCAGAGACATTGTTAATCTGCCTCTGCTTGGAAAACTGAATATTGATACCTAGACTTTTCTTCTATCATTTTTTAACAGTTATTTATCACTTTGCATCCTACTAGACTTTAGTGGTACACTGCACAATTCACTGTGAGATGTAATTTCCCTCTGCAAAAGCTGTATCACCTTTGAATATCTTGACTTAATTATATTCTTGTTTCCATTTTCTATGCAAGACACACTCAGTGCCTTATGGTTTCCAGGAACATCTTTTTCTACAAATTACTCTTACATTTGTTATCTTTTCTTCTCCTTGTACCAAAGCTGATTTTAGGCTATAAAGCACTTTTAGTTAAGCAACAGTTTCATGTTTCAGTTCTTTTATAAATCCTGCATGAAAAATACCAGTCCTGTCAGTTTGAAAGAGATTATTCAAATATGAATAATAGAGGAGAAATCAACAGTCAAATATATAGAAGGGATATGACTTTGACAGCAATTAGAGCAGCATAAAAGTGAAAGGTCAAGAAGTTAAACAGCAGATTGGGAAGCAAATACAGACTGATATAATGAAATCATATAAAAGAGGAAATAAAAGCAGTGGCTGGAACTTGGAGATTATCTGAAAATACAAGATTGCTTCTTGTGATGAAGAAATAAAAATAGGCAACAACTGCAGGAAAAAAATATGCTAGTGAAGAAATTGAGTGAGCTTAGTTTTGCAAGTTGGGTGCCATTTCTTGAGAAATAGCAATTTCACGTAGAAATGGAGATTATGGTTAATCAAGAGGGAATCAGATCATTCTGAGTTGGGCAAATGGAATGTTTTAAGGTACTGAAAAGTGTTTCACTTAATTTGTTAGATATGTCTACAGCAAAGGCTCTGTATGATCACCACTGACAGATATACAGGACAAATCCCAGCTTTACCAGCCCAGCAATGAAAAGGCCTTCTTAGTAAAAATGTCATGTTTTTATTCTGAAATCAGTGTGGTTGTGACTTCCCTCTGTCCCATGATCTATTGACTACTATAAACTGGTGTTTTCCTTCCTTATAATCAGCTGAACTGAGCAACTATGGTTCTTGTACCTTCAATTTTCCTTCAGCTATTGTGGATTTGGTTTTTGACATACTGCTTAAGCTAGAATTCAAACTTGTTTGCTGAATATTCAAACTAATTCTGAATTTCCCTGAGCAAAGCTACGTTTTCAGAAGTTGGGAGGGCTTTGAACTCCAAGTAAAGCCAGTGAGTTTTCTGAAGCACTGCACAACTCCTACACAAAACAATTTTACAGATTTCTTGGCAGCAAAACTTCTATAATGAAGATTGTACTGCATGGTGCTCTAAAATCCACCTGTGTGTTCAGGTTATATTCTGTACATATTCCAGGAGGATACAAAAATTGACTAAAAGTGTAAACACATCAATAGTTTAATACAATCATGCTTCATGATTTCCTGAAGCAAGTTGTGGGTATAACCAAAGAAAAGGAAGATATTCCATTTGAAATTTAATATAATGATGCTTAATTCAAAGTATCTCTTTCCTGAGTGGTTTCTTTTCCTTTTAGAATGTGTGCAGTTCACTGCTCCTGCCTTTCCCACAAAGAGGACACAGTTGTGAGAGCAGGGAACAGCACAGGAACAAGAATGAATCACTGTGATGATAGAAATGTAAATATTGTCATGAAGCAGCTTTCCAGTGCAATGCAGGATCAGAGATCTTTGTGATGTTGTGGCTGAACTCCTAATGCATTTTCCCTTCATTTGATTTCCATGTCTCCTTCTCCTTGTTTTTCTCTATCAGCTCGACTTCTGTCATGACTCCCTGGAGAAATGATGAATTTCACCAGTGGAAGAGTCACTGGAAAATGATTCAGGATCATTACAGGTGTCAATCAACCTAAAAAGGAGCAAGACTTTCAACTGCAATGTAAAGATCAGCAAGAAAACAGTAATTAGGAAAGAGAAATACAGAAAGTCTCAGATACCTGCAAAGATCTTCCATCCCTCAGGCACATTCTGCACTCAACTATTTCTGTAAGGATATTTTGTGCTTCTAAAAGAGAGTCAGAAGAAACAACTCTAAGAGAAGCTGTGTTTCAAAGAGCTTTTTGAGAAAATATCCTGTACAGTGCACACACTGTTCCTCCAGCAAGCAGACACTGATAATTTGTCAAAATTCTGCCATGATAGCCTCTTCTGGCACTGTCTGAGTACAGCAAGTAGTCCCAGGAAAACTCTAGTTCTGCTTGAGTAGCTGTCACCTGTAGGAACTCTTGTAGGAACAGCTAAAGCACTCTGAAATCATGTCACAGTGCTCCCCTTATGGCACTCACGTGTCAGCAGGCTGCTAAGGGAGTCCTGTTCTAAAGGAACAAGGACATTTAGTTCTTCTTCCCAGGAAGAGAAGGACATCTTTCTGTGAAGGCTTTCACGTGTGAGAGGATACATCCATGGAAGCAGTCATGGTGTTGTCACAGATACCTGGCAGCAATAAACTAGGACTTAGGTTCAATTTCTGATATGAGAAAAATCTCTTGTGCGGTTCATTTGCTAAGTGAGTGGAGAAAATCACACCCACACAGCAGCATGGACACACACCTCTGAGTTTGCTCATCAGTGGAAGCTCAGCATCTGAACTGTGGGGCTGGCTGCTGAGATATTCATTCCAACATCCTGACCACCTCTCTGACTAGGAGTGGAGAATGAGTTTTCCATGGCCCGAAAGTCTCCTTTACTGCAACGTTTATTAAATAGTATTTTAACTGGGGACAGCCTGGCGTGTGGTAGCATTTATTCCATTGGCGATGCTATTTTCTTATGCAGATGGCTATGTGGTAGAGGAGGGCTCAGCCTGCCCAGGAACTCCAGAGCTGTAAGAGCTGGAAATGTCCCCAGGGCTATAGAGCTGAGTCATGTCTATAGCTGAGTGACCAGCTGCTTGGTGACCTGGGACTCTGCCTTGAGTGACGTTGTTTCTGCATCCTTCAGGGTGCTCTGCACCTGCAGTGTCATGCTCAGCAGGCTCACAGAGATGTCACCTTCTGCAGAGCTCCCAGCAGGGTTAAGTCCATTCCTAAAGAGCAATAATGATGTTGAAACTAAACATAGAATCATAGAAATGTCTGGGTTGAAAAGGGCCTCTAGAGCTCATCAAGTCCAACCCCCCTGCTGAGAGCAGAGACATCTTCAGCTAGAGCAGGGTGCTCAGAGCCTTGGCAAGCCCCACCTTGATTAAAGGACGAGGGGGAATGGGTTGAAATGAGAGCAGAGGAGATTGAGACTGGATCTCAGGAAGAAGTTGTTTTCCTTGAGGGTGGTGGCTCAGTGGCACAGGCTCCCCAGGGAGGTGGTTGGGGCACCATCCCTGGAGCTATTGCAGGGGAGGTTGGCCAAGGCTCTGAGCAGCCTGGGCTAGTTGAGGGTGTCCCTGCTCCCTGCAGGGGGCTGCACTAGATGCCCTTTGGAGGTCCCTTCCAGCCATAAACATTCTGTGATTGTCTCCAGGGATGGGGCCTCAGCCTCCTCCCTGAGCAACCTGTTCCAGTGTCCACCACTCTCATGGCAAAGAATGTCTTCCTTATTTCTAATATAAATCCACCCCTTTATAATTTAAAACTATTTCCCCTTGCCACAGAATCACCGAGTGTCAGGGACTGGAAGGGAGCTAGAAGATCATCTAGTGCAACCCCCCTGCCAGAGCAGGGGCACCTAGACCAAGTCACCCAGGAACAGATCCAGGGGGGTCTGGAGTGTCTCCAGAGCAGGAGACTCCACAACCTCCCTGGGCATTGATCACCACCCTCTGGATGTGACCATCCAGCCAATTCCTTATCCACTGAACAGTCCACCCATCAAATCTGTATCTCTCCAGCTTGGCAGGTAGGATGTTGTGGGGGTCTGTGCCAAAGGCCTTGCAGCAGTGCAGAGAGATCACATCCACAGGCTGTCCCTTATCACTGATGCAGTCACTCTGGCACAGAAAGTCAGTAGGTTTGTGAGGCAGGATTTCCCCTCAGTGAAGTCCTGCTGGCTGTCTTTGGTCACCTCCTGTCATCCATGGGCCTTATCAAGCCTTCTAGGAGAATCTGCTCCATGCTCTTCCCAGGCACAGAGGTGAGGCTGACAGGTCTGCAGTTCCCAGAGTCCTCCTTTCTACCCTTTGTAAAGTAGGATGTCCCTTCTTCTATCACTAGGGACTCAGGTGACTGCCAGGACCTCTCCAGTTTGAGAGTGGCTTGGTGACCACATCTGCCAGTTCCCTCACAACTCTGGGATGCATCTCTCCAGGTCCCACAGACTGATGGCATGTTCAGGTTCCTCAGCAGGTCACAAGCCTGATTTTCACAGACAGTGGGAGTGACTTCACCACCTTGATTCCTGCCTTGTGGTTTTTTCACTTGGGAGGTGTTGGGAGTAAAGACTGCCATGAATAAGATGTTTGGATGAAACAATAAATACAGTTACCCAAGTACAATCTACACTCTCTCATATATATTGAGATATTTTTTTTTCCCTTTCTAACTTGTTTGGAGAGCCATCAAGCCTGGCAGACTGTCTGGAGAGCTATAGAGTTGTTACTGCCCTTCTCTCATTTCACATCTACAAACTGCATGTTTCGCCTTGAGTAGAAACCTAGATTAATACAAACTTCCAATCTTAAGAAATCTAAAAGATGTAAGTAAAACAATGCTAAAGGGTCAACATTGGATGAAAAATATAATAAAAATTCAGTTTTAATAGACAACATCTTTATGGGTCTGTTAGTAACTCTGTTCTAATGTCTCTATGGCCCTTAAATGATACATAACTCCTTGAGAGAGACAGCTTCTGTAATTTTCATTTTGGTAGAAGATAATTTATGGGAACCCTGCCACTCTGCTTTATATAATTAAGGTTATATTTTATTTAAGGTTCATTCAAGATCTTGTGTAAGAAATGTACACAGTCATGTTATAACTCCTGTGCTATCATAAATTCAATGTATAAATATTTTATGCCTAACTTCTGCTTTCCCTTTACAATTTCTGTGCAGTTTTGAAAGCCTGAGGTGCTGTGCCCAGTGCCTTTGCATCATCCCTAGGGAGATCTGTAACTGCACACTTTCTGGATTTGTATAGGGATAGAATGGGGCTGAGTTTTGAAAACATTATCAAACATTTTAATGACTTGTTAAGCAACTATTTAAAGGTTTTTGTAGTTTATATTTGAAGTCATAGAATCATAGAATGTTTAGGGCTGGAAGGAACCTCCAAAGGGCATCTAGTGCAGCCCCCTGCAGGGATCAGGGACACCCTCAACTAGACCAGGCTGCTCAGTCTTAAAGAGAGAAAACAGGTTTTTGCTATTTCTCTTTGGACAAATGAAAGACCTACATTTTACAATTAAAACAAAA
>VYZU01050039.1:0-22685 GCA_013401355.1 Ceyx cyanopectus
ATGCTGCGTGCATTTGTATACAGACATTTAAGCAAGTTTGAAATGCTCCAGATCCTCCTGACTGGTACCAACCCTGAGGTAGCAATGGGGATAGCACAACACCTCTCAACAGTCTCTAGCCCAATTCTCTCTCCAGAGGATTTTTGTTGGAGTTTGCAGAAACCTGCACTTCATTAAATGTAATTTCAAAGTAAAATTCCAAGATGCCGCCCAAAATAAAACATTAAGGGTATAAAGCTATGAACCATCTTCATAATGATGGTGGGTTCACTTTGGCCAGCTGCCAGGCACCTACCCAGCTGTTCACTCACTCATATTCCTCAAGAGGGTAAAGGGGAGAAATAAGGTGCAATAGCTCATGTGTTAAGATAAGAACAGGGAGGTCACAACATGGATGGGAGTTGGGAAAAATGAATTAATTTAGTTAATTCAATTTAATTATTTTTGTTGCTGGTTGAAAATAGAGTAAGATGGTGATAATCAAAGATAAGTAAAACACATTCTCCCCCTTCCATCACTGTAAACCCATCACCCTAAGATTGAGCATCCCACACTGTACCAACAGAGCTGCCCTGGCACTGCTGGCCTTGGGAGGACACAGACCTTTTTACCCTGCTGCTGGGTCTTGGCCTGTACCCATTGTGCCTTTATTCTGCATTGCTGGAGGACCATGGTTAAGACAGGAACTTGCACTCCCTCTGAGGATGCCATGGATGAGATGGCCAATCAATCCCCAACAAGCATTGCCCCAGTAGTCACAGAGAAGCATTGGACATGGAGGTGGATTGATCTATACCACCAATTTGAAAGGAAGAGGTGACCTTCCTCCTCAGTTTGTGGTCCTACAGCTTAGAAATGTCATCACCATCAAACTTCCTCTTATCCTTCTCCCCCAGTCATCAGAAAGAAACCAGATGATGGCACTTGAGTGCACCTGCTTCTCTATTTAGTAGAAAGAAGGATCTAGTCAGGAATTTGAGATGAAAGCAGAAGTTGGGCAGAGAGGCAGCAAACAAAACTTTGACTGGACATCACCAGAGAGTGGAATACTGTGGGGAACATTTTGTTGTAATGTTTCGTGAAGTCAAGAGGTGGAGTTTTATAGTGTGTGTAAATTGATCGCCTTTGTGGGTGCAACAATGATGTACTTTGATATTGGTACAGGAGATGTGCTGGTGTGGGGACAGGTGCCCACACAGGAGCTGGTTCTCAGTCAGGAACTGTGAGGACCACCATGCAGGTGACCCATACTAGTACAGATATATACGGAAGCACTGCAGCCCAGGGAAGGGACTCTCATTGGAGCAGAAAAAAAATGTAAGGAGGAATGAGTGTCAGAGGACATGTTAAGAACTGACCACCGTTCCTCACCCCCCTGCACCAGTTGAGTAGAAGGAGGGAGAAGTCAGGAATTAAAGAATTAAGCTGAGGCCAGAATGAAAGGGAAATGAAGTTTTAATCTTTGTTTCTAACTGTTCTCCATTTCAAGTTGGTAAAGTTAAACTAATTTTCACAAAGTCATGTCCAACTTGCCAATAAAGGTAAATGGTAAGTGACATCCCTACGATATGAAGAAAGGCTGAGGGAGGTGGGGGTGTTCAGCCTGGAGAGGACAAGGCTTGTGGAGACCTTCTGGTGGTCTTTCAGGACTTCAAGGGACCTGTCAGAAAGCTAGGGACAGGCTTTTGAGCAGGGCCTATTGGGAGAGGACAAGGGGTGATGGTTTCAACTAAAAGAGGGAGATTTAGACCAGAGAGAAGGGAGAAATTGCTGCTGAGGGTAGTGAGAACCTGTCCCAGGTTGCCCAGAGAGGTGTTTGCTGTTCCATCCCTGATACCATTGCTGTTGAGGTTGACCAGTGCTCTGAGCAACCTACTCTAGTTGCAGATGTCCCTGCTACCTACAGGGTGTCTGAGTGAAATGAGCTTGAAAGGTCCTTCTCAGCCCAACTCATTCTTCCATTCTGTGATTCTTGGAGAGAGGTGCTTCTTGTCAGCAATACAGCAGCACCAGCAGTCACCAAGGGGACATGGGCTGGGCTGGTGGGGCACAGAGGAGACACTCTGTTCTTTAGACAGGCAGGAAAACTACCCCAAGAGGATGACTGAGCTGATCATAGAAGCTCTGTGCCCAGCTCTGTGCCTTTTTTCTAATATAAAATGCCAGCTCTCCAAAGAACTATTTCCTTTATAATGTATAAAATAGCAGCTTCAAATGCCACTGGATGATTTATTCTCATCCTGTGTTTTAGGGAAGCCACAAAAAATTGAGAATAAAAAAAGAGCAATCTTCCCCAAATTTCCCACCTTTCACATGCCAAATAACTACAGAAATCTCCAGCTCCTGCATAAAAAAAGGCATGTTGTGATTTCCTTAGCTACTGCTGCCAGGTTCAATGAAAAGCAATTTTCCATCCACTCCTCTAAGAAAAGACAATTCAGGCAGGGCAGAATGCCGTGGGGGAGGCAGGAGCGGGGATTACGCAGGGCGAACCAGGCTGACTGCATAAGCAAAGAAAATTCTGCTCCAAACAAGCCAAACTTAATATCAGCAACAGCTGCAAACAGTAAGCATCTTACAGGATGACGGCATCTAGCCACAGGCAAAAATGTGCTTTCTGGAGAGTATGCTGAATTAAGTATTAGAAAGGAGACAGAAAAGGTTAGCAAAAGCAAAGCAAATGCATTTGAAACTTCATGCCCATCGTCTTGCAGGAACTGGGTAGCGCTGGGCGTTGTTTATAACTGGGATAGCCTCAGGCAAACGATGTGCTGCTCCAACAGCATGGGGTTACCTGAATAGAAATACTCGTTTTATCTCAACATCATATATAATGCTTAATAAACCCTCTTCATTGAAATACACCATGTCAGACAGCCCACTTTCCTAAGCTGCTTCCCATCAACCCATCTTCTTCGTCCTCCATCTCCTGTCCATGATATATTTGAGCAGGACTATATCAAGATTTTTTAAATCAAATTGAAGAGAAAGTGCTTTTTTTGTTTGTTTTGGGTTTTTTTGAGACACAAACAAGTGCTTCCAGTTAGCTCCCCACAGATCAAATACCTCAGCTTTCTATTTCATTGTTTGAATCTTCCATGTTAATCAGAATTCCTTGTAAGATTAATGCCATCCACATTTCCAGATTTGGTTTTCCTCCGCAATTTTGTCATGCACTTTTGCAACATCAAGAGAATATTTGCAGGTTTCTCTGTATTGTTATAGAACCAGCATGAAATCCTGTTGCTAAGCAGAAAGCAAAATCAATATAGAAGGGAAGCCAAAGCCATACCAGCTCATCTTTGAATTGCTGTAATGTTTCACTTTCTTGCAGCCTCTTCTCTTTCAATGATTTTCTTCTGTAAAAATCTGACATGATCTTGTGACTAGTATTTTGTATTTCTCCACATTCTACAATATATCACATAAAAAGTTGTGTTGTTTTGCTGTAAGGTAAGGCAGCCTCCACTATTAAAGGATCGCCTATGCATAAAGAGTGAAAGGGGCTGAATTTAAGTAGATATTCTTTCCACTAATCTGCTGGAGTTTGTGTGGTTCTATCTTTACCAGTCACATCACAGCAACTGAAACTTTTGATGAAATGTTATTTTGTAAAAAAATTCTTTATGTTCACCATCGCAAGAAACACTTAAAAGATTACTTTCCATATATATATTAAAAACAAAGCAAAAGCAAAAACAAGGAAACAACTAAAATCTCCTTTCACTTGCATTTCATTTTATTTAGCAGATGGATGATTGGTCTCCTGTCTCCCATCTGCAAGGGACTGGGAGGACTCGATGCCTTACACACGCCTGGCAAGGGTTGTGCAGTGGAGTGAGACTCTTTCTTTCTCAGCAGCTAGTCCTTCCTCTTTGCAGTGGGGCTGGTGGAGATGCCCCATTCAGGCCAACTCAGAAGCCACAACATGTGAGCTTGCAAAGCCCTCAGCAGTTTATCAGTGCCTCATTTAGTGGCAAATCCATTTTTCTTACAAGCCACCACATTGTTGGAAATGGCTATTTTCTGTGTGCATTTTCCCTCTCGCCTGAGGCAGGGCAGCCAGTGCCTGTGAACCTGTGTCCATGTCAGAGGGCTGACACATACACCCATAGTTCCCATCATGGGCTTGGAGGTCCTTTGACATCTGATTATTTGTCAGGTGGCACCCCTGGCTTCCACCCAGTGCACTTCAGGAGCCGAAACAAATGGGCACAATTACCGAGTGTTTAGAGACCCATCAGAACTGAGCACTCTGTAGACAGGGATGGTGGTACTGGCTGTGCCATGTGTGACTGCCCTGGTGACCCTTCCCCAAGGCTCTCTGCACTGCACTCTGCACTGTAGACCTGTCTGAAATGACCAGTCCAGATTCATATCAGCATGGCCAACTATCTCAACCCAGGTGGTTCCATCTGAACAGGAGGAGAAAGTTCTTTGGTGTTAAGGTGTCAGAACCTGTCCCAGGCTGCCCAGAGACATTGTGAAGTCTCCTTTTCTGGAGAGATTCCAAATGTGCTGGATCACTGTGATGCTGGGCCACCTGCTCTGGTTGACACTGCTGGATGGAGCAGGGGGGTGGCACCCCAGAGGTCCCTTCCAACCTTTCTTTAAAGTGAATGGTCAACAGCATGGCCAGAATAGTGAAAGCATCCCAGAACATGAGCTTGTGCCTGTGTGGCCATATTGCTGGTTCTCAGACACACCAAGAAGGGGAAACAATGGAGCAATTGTTCTGACTGTCCGGAGTGTGCATCCAAACTCCAAGCTGCAGGACATCCGTATGATTACACTTTGATGATCTTTGATTTGGGACTAACCCAACCAACCAAAGCCAGCCCTGGAGAGCCCTCTCTCAAGGACAATGATTCTGCTAAATCTCCTCTGCACCACTGACTGACAATCTTTGTGAAAATCAGCTGCTTTACTTCTTTAAGATGGAAATTACTCTTGGCACTTGTGAAAAAAAAAAAGAAAAAGAAAAAGGAAAAGGAAAGAAGGAAAGAAAGAATGAAAGAAGGAAAGAAAGGAAAGAAGGAAAAAAGGAAGGAAGGAAGGAAGGAAGGAAGGAAGGAAGGAAGGAAGGAGAGAGAGAGAAAGAGAGAAAGAAAGAAAGAAANAAAGAAAGAAAATTTCATCCTGAATACCATGACAGAAATAAATACCTCATGATTAAGCTGGACTAAAAGTATGATTAATTTTTACACTTTATCACAGTTATTTTGGAAAGAGTGTGAGCAATATATGCCTGGAAATTCCCAATTAGATTCAAGAGCATGAACTGCACACCCACTGAAGCAGGTGTTTGTTGACACTATTGCGGTGCATGTGCCACCTATCAAGCTGACTTCAGAAGCAAGAGAGTGTGGTTCATCAGTGCTGTGGCATCCAAAGTGACCATGTCACCCCCTTCATTATTGCACTTCTCAAATAAACTGTTCTTGGAGAAAAATTCAAAATAAAAGGTAGACAAGAGAGAGAAGACTGCTCCAGAAGCATTACCCTGGCAGGGATTCTGGGATGGCAGCTGAAAAGAAGGAAATAGCCCTGTGTCACTCCAGCAGCAGTGTAAAACACTTGAGACATTCAGGCCACCAAGCAGGATGTCAGCCCATGGATGTTTTACCAGTGAGCTCTGTGGAATTCTCCATGATGCAGCTGCAGCTGGTTGGAGATGGTCCCTGCTACCCTCCTGGCACCCAGTTTGCACTCTGGATTTTGGGGCATATGTGTCACTACTCCTCTATCTGTGCACTGGTTCCTCCCTTTCCCTTCTGATTCATATTAAATCTAAGAGATTTTTAATCAAAATATTGGTATTTCATAAATCATAGAATGTTAGGGGTTGTAAGGGACCTATAGAGATCATCAAATCCAACCCCCCTTGCCAGAGCAGGGTCAACTGGGTCAGACCACAGAGGAACAGATCCAGGCAGGTCTTGAAAGTCTCCAGGATAGGAGACTCCACGACCTCCCTGGGTAGCCTGGGCCAGGGTCTGTCACCCTCACAGTGAAGAAGTTCCTCCTCATGTTGAGGTGGTAACTTCTATGCTCCAGTTTCTTCTCATTGTTCCTTGTTGAATTGCTGGTCACTACACGTAAGAGACTGGCCCCTTCTACCCTCCCTTCAGATATTTATAGACATTAATAAGATCCCCTCTGAGTCCTCTCAAGACTAAACAGCCCCAGTTCCCCCAGTCTTACTTCACAGGGAAGATGCTTGAGTCCTTTAATCATCCTCGTAGCCTCCGCTGGACTCTCTCCAGCAGATCCTTGTCTCTTTTAAACTAGGAAGCACAAAACTGAACATAGTATTCCAGGTGTGGTCTCACCAGGGCAGAGTAGCATGGGGGTGAAGAACCTGCTGGACACAGTTTTCTTAATGCTCCACAGGAAGCCATTGGCCTTTCTGGTCATGAGGGTCCATTGCTGATCACAGGATCACAGAATGTTAGGGGTTGGAAGGGACCTAGAAGATCATCTAGTCCAACCCCCTGCCAGAGTAGGATCACCTAGACCAAGTCACCCAGGAACACATCTAGGCGGGTCTTAAGTGTCTCCAGAGATGGAGACTCCACAACCTCCCTGGGCAGCCCGTTCCAGAGCTCTGTCACCCTCAATGTGAAAAAGTTTTTCCTTGTGTTGACCCTAAACCTCTTGTACTCCAACTTGCACCCATTGCCTCTTGTCCTGTCATTGGATGACACTGAGAAGAGTCTGACCCTTGGAAAACTTGCTGTCTACCAGGACTCCAGGGTCTTTTTCCATGGTGCTGCTTTCCAGCTGGTTGCATTAACAGCAGATTATTTTATCAAGTTGCCACCTTCAACAAAAATCCACCCTGATCCCAGGGTACTAAATATTCCCAGGTAGGCAATCTGGGGTCTCATTTTTCCATGCCATGATGGTCACATGGCTACACTGTGTCTGCACAGGCTGTTACTGTGCCTGGGCAGAGTCCAACTGCCTGGCACCTCATTGGCTGCAGCGCCAGGGCAGGAAAGGGCTGTATTAGAAGAGGTTGTCAGTGTCCATGTCTAGATCTCCTATTGGCTTGTGCCGTTTGTGAAAGGGGGCCAAGTGTGGTGAAACACAAAGATGATGTGCAGAGGTCTCACACTAGTGTGTAAGTTAAAAGAAAAACAAACAAACAACAAACAAACAACAATAACAACAAAAACCCACCAAATCTGCTCAGACCTGAGGTTTCACCACCAGTTTGTCAGCTCTTTGCTTGGAAACAAAGCCCAAAATCACAGATTATCTTCATCCAAGAAAACAATGATGTGTATTCTTATTCTGCAGGTGTAAAGAAAATAATGAGAAGATGTGTGATTTGTTCTAGGTAATACTGCTCTGGCAGGGGGTTTGGACTAGATGATCTTTCTAGGTCCCTTCCAACCCCTAACATTCTATGATTCTATTCTATGAAGAAGAAATCCCAGTTATTTATTTTAACATGCAGTCTGGTGCGCTCACATAATTTGAGAGGTTGGCAAGTTAACAGATCTATCACTAATACAGGATGTTTCATCAGCTTATGCTTTATGATGAGGAATGGAATTGTTTGCGTTTCTTTGAGGGTTTTTTTTATGCAGAGAGAAAGTGGAGGAAAAGGGACATGCAGCAACTCACCAGGGACCATGCAGCAAGGCAGATAAAATCTGGGTGTCCCGAGTACCAGGCACATCCACTGTCCGGGCAGTGAATTAACATTGAAATCCAGAGCACTTCTCTCTTATGATGACATTTGGAGGTTCCTTCCAACCCACTACATTCAATGATTCTATGGTTCTGTTATATTTGTAGACAAACGGCAGTTACCATCGTTCAGAGATTTTAAATTCTCTACAATACACTTGGCTGATATCAAACAAAAATGAACATATGTCCATGAAACATCAGGAACAATTCTACTTTGGGAAATAAAAAGAAGCCTAAGTACCTACTGAAAGCGTTAAGAGGTGAATTAATTTGCAGAAAGACACAAAATTTGTTGTAGAATCATAGAATTGTTTTGGTTGGAAAAGATCTTTGAAATAATTGAGTCCAACTATTCTGCCAGCACTGCCAGGGCACCACTAACCCATGTCCCTCCGCATCCCATCTCCATTGGGGGCTTGTAAACACCTCCAGGCATCATGGGGACTCCACCACTGACCTGGGACAGGCCTGGACAACCCTGGAGGGGGTGGAAGAAATAGTTCCTCATCTCCAACCTAAACCTGCCCTAGCGCAACTTGAGGCAGGTTCCTCTTGTCTTGTCCCCTGTTCCTTGGGAGCAGAGCCTGACTCCACTTGACTTCAACCTCCTGTCAGGGAGCAGTGAAGAGCTCAGGTCTCTCCTGAGCTTCCTTTGCTCCAGGCTCAACAAGACCAGGTACCTCAGCTGCTCCTTACCAGACTTGTACTCCAGACCCTTCCCCAGCTCCATTGCCCTTCTCTGGCCATGCTCCAGCCCCTCACTGTCCTTCTGGGAGTGAGGGCCCCAAAACTGACCTCAGAATTTGAGAAGTGGCCCCCAGTGCCCAGACCAGGGGAACAATCCCTTCCTTAGTCAACTGCCATAACTAAATAATTCACAATTGTCCTTCTGCCCTGTTCTGTTCCTAGATGTAAGTACTGGGCGAGCTGTGCCTCTAAGCTCCTTTCCACTCTGAGAGACAAGCCAGGGATGGCAGCTGCCTGCATTCCACGGGGTCACCACCAACATCTCTACCCTGTTGGGACCTTTGGCCTGGGAGAGAAGCTGCCAGACTACCATTAACTTCCTACTGTTGGATTGTAGATATTGTCACATCTTCTCAAATGCTGCAGCCACCCCAGGGTCTTCTGTGAACCTTTGAAAATTATTTGAGGAGTTAAAAATTAAGTTCCCAAAATGAAAACAGGAGAAGAATAACAGTTGTTTATAGCTAAGCAAGGTGACAGATTGATAATAGCAATTTATTTTTACAATGATCCCTAATTCCACTGAAATCAGTCACAAGCTCAAAGGAGCAGATTTCTGCTGGCATATTGATGTTTCTATCTGATGAAGCTCGTCTATTTCAAGCAGGCTGCCTTCCCCCCGCCCCCCCCCGCACTCTCCCCTTGAGAGAAGAACCAGCATGTTCTTAGGAAGTGTTTCCCTTGATCTCTATAGTGCCTCTCACCCTAATTGCAGCTATCTCCTTCCAAATATCTCTTTGTCTTCCCAATCAACAACCAGCCCCGGTGGTTGATACCCATCCTCCCTGCTCCCTAGGAGGAGTTGGAGGTTGCAGTTGTGACTTCAGCCTTGTTCCCAGAATCCCCAGCTGGCAGGATGGTTCAGAGAGTCTGATGAAGATGGCAGATATTCCTTGTACATGGTTCCTACTGGCAAACCCAAGGGCCATCACTACAGCTGACAGGCTGTGCCATAAGAGCTGTTCAGTGTCACAGCACTCTCCAGATCACTAATTTGAAAAAAAAAAAAAGAAAAAAAAGAAGAAGAGCTTTCTGAATACTAAACACCCTCTGTTTCTCAGCATTGATGCAGAGTCACCAGACATGGCTGGGAGAGCTGAGTCTTTCCCAGATTGCCTGGAGATTGTGCCTTGGACATCTGCAGGGTGCATCCTGCCACCAGTACCCTGGCTTGTGTCAGCACTGGTGTGGCCAGCAGGACCAGGGTAGGGATCATCCCCCTCCACTGGCTACTGGAGAGGCTGCCTCTCAAATTCTGGGGTCAGTTTTGGGCACCTCACTCCCAGAAGGACATTGAGGGGCTGGAGCATGTCCAGAAAAGTGGCAACAGAACTGGGGAAGGGTCTGGAGCACAAATGTAGTGAGAAACAGCTGAGGGGCCTGGGCTTGTTGAGGCTGGAGAGGAAGAGGCTCAGGGAAGACCTTTTACTCTCAACAGCTCCCTGAAATGAGGTAGAAGCCAGGAGGGATCAGGCTCTGCTCCCAAGGAACAAGCACCAGGTTTAGGTTGAAGCTGAGGAACAATTTCCTCAACCCTCTCCAGAGTTGTCCAGGGCTATCCCAGGCTGCCCAGGTCAATGGTGGAGTCCCCATGATCCCTGGAGGGGTTTCCATGCCCCCTATGGAGATGTGGTGTTGAGGGACATGGTAACCTGGCAGTGCTGGGGGAACAGTTGGACTGTTTTTGAAACAGTTCTTAAAAGTCTTCTGCAAGCAAAATGAATCTGTGATCCTCAGAGGGGGCATAAATCCAAGGGGAATATTCCCAGAAGGAAATCAGAGGGAGAACAAGCTACGATAAAGATAAAGGCTCTCACAAAGAGGTTTTCATTTGGGTCTTCTGTTCTTCTCTAACCTTCCATTTGTTCTGTGGATTTGCTGTTGATTTACAGTGGTGTTGGCAAAAGGAGCTCTGGGCACTCTTATGTTAATGCAATGCTACCCACAATGGGTAACAGGACTGGATGTGAATGAGAGAGATTCGACACAGACTTCCAGGAGCTGAAAAATTCTTGAAGGTTCTGGCTCTGAGGGCTGGTGAGACAGAGCACACTCAGTCAAGCCTTTAAGTGAGACATCACACGTCCATTTCAGTCCAGAGCTGCCTTTTCTCTTCCTCCCCTTTTTGCCCCGGAGTCTGACTTGCCAGTTGTCTCATTGCAACTCTGGTTAGATTCTTTCTTTGCACAAAAACCCAGAAGAGTAATTTATCTGAAGAATACACATAAATGCAGGATTTACACACAAGCCCAACTGCCAATAAAATAAATAAATAAAAAACCCAGGCATTTCAAATAATCTCTTTTCTATGGTGAGAGCACAGTGCTTAGTATTCAGGATACTGCATCAGAATACATTGAATAAATCATATGTGCCAAAGTATTCACGCATCATCTGACTACAAGATTTACTCATACAAACAGCCACAGAAAAGACATAATAAGAAACATTCAGCATATTTCCAGAATACAGATGTCCTTGGGGAGCAAGCCTGACAACAGGGTTTTGTGCTCCAAGAGAGGAAGAATCCACTTCTCCTTAGGTGGTCCATAAGGTTCCAAAATGTGGAGTCCAAGACAGCTGTGGTGTGTCCGGTCTACATGACCCAGGCAACCCAGAGCTCTCTGTGTTCAGAAATACCACTTTTCCCTTCCTCCCACCCTTCTTTTTCTGCACAAACCTGGTCCAGATGACTGACTTGAATCTGTTGAGAAGGTCTGAGAAGGTCTGAGTGTATGTACCATTTCCCACAGAGCTGTTATGAGTAGGATAGACAGTTTGGACACCTCTACAAATACCCTATTGATGCGCTTTGTGTCCACGGTGATGTCAATTAAGTAGTCCATGCAGTGGCTACTAAGGGAACGGAGGAAAGAGTGTCATTTTCAAGTAGCTTTCACAAAAAGTAGCCAGCAGAAGGTACCAAAAAAGTTAAGTTGTATTTCTGGTTAGAGTTCAAACTCTTCTTTGAAGTGTCTTTCATGTTCATGGGATTGCAGAAGCACCTGCAGATTTGCTGTCCCTGGTAAGTGTCTGACACAAGTGACCCCAAAGATAGATTGGGATTTATTTTGGAGCACCGAGTCTCTTTAATCTGAAGTCAAACTGAAAGAGGGGCTGAATCTCTTCCTGCTTCATGGTGATGATGACCTGAACCAGCCCCTATGCACACATTGCCAATGGAATCAAAAGAGGAAGCAAACGCAGTACCCTGGTGGGTTATGGTTCAGTGGGAAGGTTCAGGCAGCTGGTCAGGAGCAATAACGCATGAATCACCACATCTTTGACGTGAGAAGTGGCACAATAGGAAAACGCTGGGTTGAGAGACCTTTGTGTGGCGTGGCCTTTGGCACCCAAGAAGCTTCATCTCACATGTATGAAAAGCCTGGGAAGGATGGTGGGGAAGAGCTGTCAAGGACAGCATGGAGATGGGGGTGGGGGGAGCAGAGAAGGGTTTGTACCTCAGCTGGTCATGAGTCTGCATCATTGTTTTGCCTCAGGTGAGTGAAGCTGCAGCATGTTGTGTCCGGTCTCAGAAAATGGGGAAGAGGAGTAAGATACCTTATTTCTCTACACACACTCAGCACAGGCACCATGTCAGACTTTTTGCATTAATTGAATCATGATTTTGGTGAAATTTGCTGCCCTTCAGGGAAGCAAAGGCTAAAGAACAGATCATTAACCCTTAGTACTGAGTAGATGCAGCTTGTTAATTTGCATTTCACCATGTAATTATCACCACTGTGAAACATCCTTGGGAACGCTGTGCTGCAGTTCTTCTGGGCATCCAGCCTGGGACCTCTGTGAGAGTGTGCCAGAGAGCACAAAGGCCTCCAATGTTTATGTCCAAATGGAGTGGTACTTCCCAGTCTGTGGCGTAAGATGTCACCCATAGAGATCCTCTTCAGAAACCTCCTTCATGTCAGTGTCCAGGAATGTGAAGACAAAATGTCAGTAGCACTGGAAATAACAGTAGATTGGGACAATTAATTTGAATTTAAAGTGTTCAAGGATTTCAAAAGTAATATATCATCCTAAACCTAATCTTTCCAGTTAATCCCTTGGAAGTCCCCAGCCATAACCTTCCTTTGATGAGTCCATGACTGGGTTTGATGCTTTTGATATTTTTCTACACACCCATTTGCTTGTGGATTCCTCACATCCACCCCAGGAATTTTCATGAAGCATGTGACAATGTGGTATGTACCCTCCCCACCTTCATCTTCTGAATTGCTGCATTTAAAGCAGAAATTCAGTTTAGAGTTAAAATGTTCTATGCAGATGCTGTTTTAAATCTATCTCCTGAAAGATGGTGATAGTTCTGCCTCAGAGAATGGAACAGACACATCCCAGGCAACTTGGGTTGTCTGCTTATGGAAGCATGAAGATGTGTTCACACTTGTTGGAAAGTGAAAGTCACTTGTCTGGGGTGTAGACAGTTCTTATGTCATTAACTAGCCACCAGCTAAAGTTGTCTTTAGTCACAGAGGTCTTTGCTAAACTACCACATGGCTTTGGAGGAGATCAGTGAACATTCGTGGAAAAAAAATTAGTCTCTGTTTATTGCCTGGACAAAAGTCATGAAGGGATCTAGGCTGGTTGTCAAGGGTTGTGGCAAGACTGGCCACTAGACAAGTAACTGACTTTCTCTACAAACCCCTCTCCCTTCCTAAAGGGGAAAAAAAAAAAAAAAAAAGGAACTAGCTTGAATTGAAACTGGAAAACAGGAATAATAATATGGAATTTATACAAATAGATACAAACCCAGCATTGAACCCAGCCACCCACCAGCAATTCCATCACCACTGATGCTGTGGAGCAGGCACTGGGGAAGTCCCAGAATGGACTCAGCACCAGTCAAGAACACACTGTAATAATCTAAAAAGCATGCTGAATAATATATATGTGTTAATTGCCCAGAGCTGCAAAACTACATCACAGTAAATATTTTGTTACCCCTCTAGACAAGGGTTCTTAGTCCAAGGAAAGTGACCCTAGCCACTGTCCTGACCAAGGGGGAAGGATGTCCATACAGGCAAGATGTAGTACTGGATATGCCACTCCCAGTTTCTGACCTGAACCTTAGGCATTTTATCCCCTGATGTATGTGACCATGTCACAGGTATGCCTGGATGGATCCTTACATCTGCACACACAAGGCTGGCATACAAAGCCAACACTGAAATCTTCCAGGTTCTCTTTTAATTACTTTCTTAGGCAACTGAATATTGGTTTGGACTGAGACTCAGGACATTTTATTTGTGGAAGGATTTCAAGCCTCAGCTCTGGTTTCAGTTCTTTGAATCACACAGCACTGCTCTGTTTGTTCTGTGACTTATGGACTCCTCAGGGATAAGATGTTGACACTGCTCCCTGCAGGTCATCTCTGAGTAGATAGGTCCTCAAAGTGATCCAAGTCTGGGTCACTTCTAAAACCCCTCAGGAACCCTCTGCATGCACTAGATGTGACCAAAAATTTTCTACAAAGTATGATCCATACAGACTGGGCAGAGAGGAAGGCAAAGCCTGTCCTACCATCAGTGTGAGCTGATCACTCTGTGGCTAACTGAACCCCAGTAGCAGTGGCTGCACAGCCACTTGGTTGGCTCTCTGTTTGCCAGTGTTCCCTGAGGAGCAGCAAGTTATTGGCCTGCATAAGTGAAGATGAAAACCCCAAACCAGAGCCTGTTCCTGGACATCCTTACAGTGTAAGGAGGCACCATGTTGGAGGTAGTGACATGGACATTGAATAAAGAAGAGCAAGTTAAGTCATGAGCAGCTCGAGAGTGAGGTGTGCTACCACCAAGTGAACTTGAGAAAGCTGTAGTGTGACAACATGGGGGGGGTTCAGTCAGCTCTTATGAACCAAACACAGGCTTTGTGACATCATCACAGTGGAAGGAAAATTCACCACCTCATCACCCTTCCAGAGCATCTTCAGGTTCTTCGAAAGCTGTGTTAGCAGCATGCTGTCTGTAAGTGCAGGGTCACTGAGACTGCGATGAACAGACATCACTCTGCACACACCATGCATTGGCATGTTCTACTGACAGGGCCTAGAGCACAAGTATGGTGAGGAGCAGCGGAGGGACCTGGACATGTTGAGACTGGTAAGAAGGAAGCTCAGGGTAGACCTTCTGGCTCTATACAGCTCTGCGACAGGAGGTTGGAGGTGAGGAATAATTCCTTCCACTTCCTCCAGGGTTGCCCAGGGCTGTCCCAGACTGCTTAGGTCAGTGATAGAGTCCCTGTGATCCCTGGAGGGGTTTCCAAGTCTCCCCGTGGAGATGTGGTGCTGAGGGACATGGATTAGTGGTGCCCTGGCAGTGCTGGGGGACCAGTTGGACTCAGTGATATGAAAGGTCTCTTCTAGCCCAAAACATTTCTACGATTCAATGATTCCACATACACAGTGCTGCACTTAGCTAATAGGAAATGTGATAAAAATGATCTCTAAGTGATGAGTCTTCTCACCCTGCTTTGTGAAATGAAGACATCAGAAAAAAGAGAAGAAATATTCTGCTGAGTGACTCAGGGGCAACCTGTCCATTTCTGCCAGCCAGGCTTACACCAGCCTCTCACAAGGGCTGATGGCTGTATATGTTCTTCTGGATCACTCACTGGTCACCATCATGATATAATCTCCTTCAAATGCAATTTAATTAGCACAGTGAAAGAACTGACCTTTTTCAAGATTTATTTTTTTTTCACTATGCTAAAAATATCCCACAGAACATGTCAATAGTATCCTTGATGGATACTGTTTGCATTCCCTCCTGCAAGGGAAGAAGAATTTTAAAAGGATAACTTCATAGAAAATGAGAAAAACAGAGGCTTTTAAATATCCTTTCAAAATAGGCAGCGTTACTTAAAAGTGTAAAATTATTGCAGGTGTCCTAGTTAAGAAAAAGGACAATAGATGTCAAGATACTGTGCTCCTCACAGAGCATTTCACAGCAAGAGGTGTTGCTTCTCATGTTTATTAAAAGGCATTTTACCAAGGAACTTGGAATATATATGGAATTTATATCCATCATTTATGAATAAAGAAGCAGAAAAAAAAAAGAACTGATTCACAAAAGCCCATCCCCCAGTCTGCTCAGATTCTGCCCACTGGGACACAGCTGAGATCCGCTGCTTCATAATTTATTAATGCCACTCTTGCCAGGGCTGCAGAGGCGTCAGCTGATGCTGCACGAAGCACCTAGATTCCCTGCAGAGCAGCTGTGGTGCAGCACTCACCAGACTCCCAATAAACCTGTTCCTCCTGACTACCCATTCCCACTGAAAAACAAAGCCGGGAGGCCTTTGTGGGCCACCCTGATAATGCTGTGGGGCAAGGATGACCCACCCTGGCAGCTAGAAGAAAATGGCTCTGCATGGATTCCCAGTCCATGTTGGGGCATGGGGAGAGGTCAGGCTTATAAGAAGGAAATGAAGCTTTGTCAGTCAGTGCTTAGGATGGGACTCCATGAGAATGCTCCTTCCTAAAATCATCTAAAATATGAAAGGTAGGCATGAGGAAAAACTTCTTTGGTTTGAGTGTGTCAGAGCCTGTCCCAGGCTGCCCAGAGAGGTTGTGGAGTCTCCTCTGGAAAGACTCTAAACGTGCCTGGGCACTGCGATGCTGGGCCACCTACTCTGGGTGACCATGATGGATGGAGCAGGGGGGTGGCACCAGGTGATCTCCAGAAGTGCCTTCCAGCCCCCATCGTGCTGGGATTCTGTGATTTATTTAAGGCAATATTTAGTCCAGGCATGGGTTACCTATTCGTAATCAAGTGCTGTCTCATGACCAGTGACGTTTTCTTTTTGGAAAGCTTAGTCTTCAAGGCTGATGAGGTAAGTGAAATATCCTGTGTGTTCATGTGCAGTAAAAAACATGCTCTCCTTTTCACTTGCCTCTTTCTACCATTTCCTTGTGAAAGAAAGGAACAGCTGGGTAATCTGGCTGGGCCATGACTTTCCTCCTCTCCTCCAGGTTTATTCAGGACTGTCCCAGGATGCCCAGGGCAGTGGTGGAGTCCCTGTGATCCCTGGAAGGGTTTCCAAGACCCACATGGAGATGTGGTGCTGAGGGACATGGGTTAGTAGTGCCCTGTCAGTGCTGGGGCAACAGTTGGACTTGATGATCTTAAAGGCCTCTTCCAAACAAAATTATTATATGATTCCACAATCCTGCACCCTGGCTGCCCATCCTCCTCCTCAGGGCACCTCTGCCTTCATATGGTACAGTGGTTTTCCTGGAAATGGAGCACGAGTTTCATCTCCCTACACATCCAGCTGGGATTTGTTTACTGCCAGGACTTGTCTGTCACATGTTGTACACTGAACATCTGCAAGGGATGATGACATGCACTGCTGTAAATCTATATGTATATTTGCGTGTGCATGCATGCACAGGTATTCGTGTACACCCACACAAAGAAGGAACAAATACCCTAAAAAGTATCTCCTTTTGTAAAGGTTTGTATAAAAAGAAGGACAAGGTAAAAAAAAAAAAAAGGAATGAAAAATACCTTTTCTTTGTCGTCCTTTGCTTTGAACTGGGCACTACAATAAAATCAGGCAGTGCTATTTTTAAGACACCACAATGTGCTTAGGGAAGTCAGCAAGCCATCGGGACAGGATGGTCTCCACACTGCTTTAGAATCCTCTCACACATCATGGTTCTTCCCAAGCAGTTTGGGTTGAACAGGAAGCTGAGCTGCAGCACAGACTTGGTCCTTCAGCTCTGCATCCCCACTGTCTCTGCCCATCTGTGCCCCGCTATGCTGACTCTCTGCTTGCCAAGGACAATGTGAGACACAGAGAGAGCAGAAGCTATAAATCCTGCGAGCACTTGCCTACCAGATCAGGAAAATGCCCAGATGGACAACATGCCTCAGCATCATGGCCCAGTGCCAAACACAAAGTGGGTGGATGGTAGGGAAAGATAGCAGGTCCTAGTGTTCATGGGGTAAGTGTAATTTTTGTTCAGTGGAAAATAAAATATTGAATGGCAGAAGTCTGTGTCATGCCCATGTAAGTTATCAGAGTGACTCATACCAGATTCACCTCAGCATCATAAAACTGGTGCTGAGCACAACAGCCTCCTCTGCCTATTTATAACCTTATTTATAACACTGCCTTCTCCCCCTTGACATGTCTCGGGGACTAAACTAGCAGTATTTTTACTTTATCTCATACTTCAGATCTTGAAGAGCTTTGTAAATTTGGATATGTGTGAAAAAGAGAGATAGGCAGCACTCTTCAACAAGTAACAAGAACCATCCAGGGCAGGTATGCCAAGTGCTGAAGATTCCATAGCAGATTACATGAGTCGTTTTTGTTGGCAGAGACCTTTTAGTGTCAACTATTCCCTCAGCACTGCCAGGGTAGCTCTAACCCATGTTCCCCAGTAACGCATCTCCAAGGGGGCTTGGAAACGCCTCCAGGTATCATGGGGACTCCACCACTGACCTGGTCAGCCTGGGACAGTCCTGGACATCCCTGGAGGGGGTGGAAGAAATTGTTCCTCAGCTCCAACCTAAAACTGCCTTGAGGCCGATTCCTCTTCTCCTGTCACTTGTTCCTTGGGAGCAGTGCCCCCTAGCTCCAACCTCCTGTCAGGGAGCTATCAAAAGCCAAAAGGTCTCCTCTGAGCCTCCTTCTCTCCAAGTTCAACAAGCCCAGGTCCCTTAGCCTCTTTTCATCCAGCTCCAGACCCTTCCTCAGCTCTATTGCCCTTTTCTGACCATGCTCCAGCTCCTCAATGTCCTTCTGGGAGTGAGAGGCCCAAAACTGACCCCAGGATTCAAAGAGCAGCCTCTCCATTTCCCAGTGAAGGGGGATGATCCCTGCCCTGGTCCTGCTGACACGGCCAGCATGCTGGTGGTCTCCTGTCCCCCTGGGCACTCTCTGGCATATCTCCAGCTGCCTGTAGACCAGCCCCCCCAGGTCCTTTCACACTGGGCACTTTCCAGCTGCTCTGTCCCAGCCTGGAGCATTGCAGAGGATGATTGTGATCCAATGACAGGACTCGTGGACTGGTGGAAACTCATCCTATTGGCGTCAGCCCATTGACCCAGACAGTCAGCCTGTGCAGCTCAATTTGTACCTCCTGGGCATCAGCAAGGCCACGGGTGCCCAGGTAGGCAGGGAAGTGTCCCTGGGCTGCTTTGGGAACACTGTTTCTTACAAGGCTTCTAGCCACACAGAAACATGGTCACTGATCAAAACCCATCTCCTACCTGGGGTTTGCACTTTCCTGAGCCAAACACGTACTTCACAAATCAGACACAAAGTCTCTGCCTGCTTAGTCCTAATGTCAACAGTCATCCCTTGTGGGAGCACAGCCTCTCAGGAGCTTATTACACTTACTTGACTTCTCAGCTGATAAACCATCCCAGGAATTTGTGGGGTTTTTTTTGTGGCTCAGAATATTCTGCCTCCTGAAGTGTTTCAAGAAAAGGAGGTATTTGTGTTTTCAATGCATCTAAAATGGATAATGGTCTTTTGATTTTCGCGACCATTTCATCAAGGTTACACAGCCATAGGGAAAGAGTCCTGGTGAAATTACAGCATCAAACTAAAGATGGGCTTTAGCAGATACAAAGCAAAGGGAGGATTAATTTCCATGTGAGGGATTAATCTGCACTAAAGGGTTTGCACATCTCTTTATGCACTGTCTGGGTTGTTACGGTAGACTGAAGACACACTGGCCATAAGCATTAATGACAGGATCATAAAATATTAGTGAAATGCCCAAAGCACACCGTAACATTTTTTATATGCTTTGGAAGGGATATGGAATAACCTATTTCTGAAAGTACTCCTGTTTTTGCTGGTTGAATGATAACTCCTCAGTGACCCAGTGGGGTTATAAAAATATGAAAGTGCTACAAGTGACATCAACACAATGGGAACTCTGTACACCAGAAATAAAAAACTTCCTCCATAAAGTGCTGGAAGATTTGCTGGTAGTGGGTGACACCGAGGTGCCCAGGTGCAAAAGTGCCTGGTGTGGTTCTCAGGGCTGATGAGGTCCAACCAGCACCCTGTGGCTTGCTTCTTCTTCTGTACTGTTCCCTGTTGGACAGGGAACAACACTCAGATGATTTCATCAGTGTGGACAATGGACCTGGCATCAAAGCCATGGCAGAACAGAATGCTGCTGGACATCAGCAGATAAGAAGACCCTTTACTCAGGTGAGGAGGAACCTGATCTGTCCACCTGAAGTCAGGAGCATCTGTGACATGCAGGACATAAAAGTGTTTGTCTCAAACAATCCAAGAAGTTAAGACATTCAGGACATCTGTTGTCTGACTTGAGACTGCCCCCCATCAAGCCCTCATGATGTGTGCCTGAGATTGGAGATAGGGGAGGCTTGTAGCTGGCACTGGGAGTGAAATGTCCAACAATAACCAGGCCTCGATATTTCGTGAAGACCACCTATCTAACGGGAAAAGATAAATGGTGCCAGTCCTCCTGCAATAAACTAGCCTGAGACATCTGTTGCCTTAATCCCCTGATTTACGATGGCTGATCTCACCAATTAGCTAAAACAAAGGACTGTGCTATCTGCATCCTGGTCTAGTTAAGGGTGTCCCTGCTCACTGCAGGGGGGCTGGACTAGATGACCTTTGGAGGTCCCTTCAGGCCCTAAATGTTCTATGATTCTATGATACACCATACCCCTCTCCCTTATCTCTCGGAGGAGCATGGAGAAGGTAGAAGATAGCTCACCATCTACGTAGCTGCACATGAACATGGGCTGTCACCTTCTCAGCCATGGGATAGGAACCCAGATGCAGGCATTTGTGACCACTTAGTGGGAGCACACCAATGCTATATACATTCAAAGGGATGTAAATCCCCATGCCTTGAGGAAACTCAACCTACTACAGACACCCACAAACAACCCAAGTGACCATGAGGATATCAGACATGTCCATCCTTGGGGGAATAGTGTGTCCAGGAGGGATTGTCACCATGGAATGAGCACTGGGGGGTCACTTCTCAAATTCTGAGGTCAGTTTTGGGCCCCTCACTTCCAGAAGGACAGTGAGGGGCTGGAGTGGCCAGAGAAGGGCAACAGAGCTGGGGAAGGGTCTGGAGCACAAGTGTGGTGAGGAGCGGCTGAGGCACCTGGTTTTGTTGAGCCTGGAGAGAAGGAGGCTCAGGGTAGATCTGGCTCTCAACAGCTCCCTGACAGGTGGTTGGAGCTAGGGGTGATTGGGCTCTGCTCCCAAGAAACAAGTGACAGGAGAAGAGGAATCAACCTCAAGTTACCCCAAGGGTTAGGTTGAAGCTGAGATTTCATTTCTTGAGACTCATTTCTTGCCCTCCAGGGTTGTCCAGGGCTGTCCCAGGTTTCCCAGTGCAGCGATGGAGTCCCCATAATCCCTGGAGGAGATGTGGTGCTGAGAGACAAGGGTTAATGGTGCCATGGCAGTGCTGAGGCAACATTTGGACTCAATGTTCTTAAAGGTCTTTTCCAACCAAAATTATTCTATGTTTTTATTATTCCTTTTGGTTTTGCATACAAGTCTTTGTGATTTTATTATTTTTTTAATCTCCACGCCAGCAACTGAATCCCTCAGTTCTGGCACAGAAAAAAGATCAAGAAGACTTCTGACATCTATCAGATGAATATTAACAGGTCAGTGCACTGTGTGTTCAAATGTTCTCATACATAACATTTGACTCCCCAAATCAGCCCTTAATGCTCAAGCACCAGTCCTCCTGCCTTTTTGGCACTTGGTTGCACAGGTGCAACCCACAGACTTACACCAGAGAGTGGATCCTACCTATATAGAAAACAGGTTTTATTAAAATTTAATAATACTTTTTAAACAATTTGTTATAGTTTTAACTTTTTTTTTATATATATATATCTTGTGCATAGGAAAAAAAGCAATTCTTGCACTGTCAGCTGGAACACTTGTGAGAAAATGAGCACAGCTCATGTGCTCTAAATGAGCACAAAGAACTTCAACAATAAGAAAACCAGTAAAAACCAGTAGGATCAATTTATTGTAGCTTTTGATAGTTACTGTGATATGGTTAAAGAACTAACAATTGATCACGTGTTAAAATAATTGATTGCTCAATTAACACTTCATGCAATTTACAACATTTCCTGTGTCCTTGTGGTACAATTTAATTAACTTCTGATTATCCTCACATTTTTCTGGAATTTGTTTTCATTAATTTGGTGTCCTGTAGTAAATTAATCATATTTGGTTAATTGCAAGAAGGTTTTACAGTAATACTAAATATTAGCTTTACCTTTTGAGATCAGACAGTTAAATAAGAGCAGGTGCTCTAATGGCAGCAGGGGCTCCAGAGCAAAAATCGGTGAAAATATATTTTCCTGAAATAATACTTTCCAGCTATAGCTTCTTTGAGGTCTGTCACAGCCCACCTCCTGGTCTGGATGAAGCCAGCTCACCCCAGGACCAGCTGTTACTCATGGTGTATGTAGCCTGGCCTTCCCTCTTCCTTCTTTGGATGTCCAGGTGTGCACACACATTTCTGTCCTACAGGGTGTGAAGGATGGATTTGAGCTACAGATGGCACCAATCTGCAGTGATGCTACATCACCACCTCCACTCCTAGGAATTTATTTGTATTTGCATTTCACAGAATCACAGAATCATTTGGGTTGGAAAAGACCTTTAACATCATCAAGTCCAACAGTTACCTCAGCACTGCCAGGGCACCATTAACCCATGTGCCTCAGCACCACATCTCCACAGGGAGCTTGGAAACACCTCCAGGGATCACGGGGACACCAAGACTGATCTGGGCAGCCTGAAACAATCCTAGACAATCCTGGAGGGCAAGAAATTATTCCTCAGCTCCAACCTAAACCTGCCCTGGGTCAACTTAAGGCTGTTTCTTCTTATCCTGTCACTTGTTCCTTGGAAACGCAGTCCGACCAACCCTGTCTCCAGCCTCTTGTCAGGCAGCTGTTGAGAGCCAAAAAGTCTCCTCTGAGCCTCCTCTGCTCCAAGCTCGACAAGCCTGAGTCCCTCAGCTGCTCCTCACCACATTTGTGCTCCAGACTCTTCCCCGTCTCTATTTCCCTTCTCTGGCTGCACTCCAGCCCCTCAATGTCCTTCTGGGAGTGACATTCAGGGGACAGCCACCCCAGTGTCCAGTGCAGGGGGACAATCCCTGCCCTGATACTGTTGGTCACACCAGTGCTGACACATACCCAGACACTTTCTCTACCCAGAGATTTAGC
>VYZU01050043.1:1820-11973 GCA_013401355.1 Ceyx cyanopectus
TAATTATATATATTATATAAATAAATTTATTTCATTAACAGGGACATCTTGGGATTCCAGGCGAATATTTTATGTTTTTCTGCTCACGATGAAGACCAAAGTTATGATGCTTTGTTTATGAAATACATTATTAAGACTCATGCTATTATATTTTCCTATCCAAATCTTGAATAATATATTCTATACTATGTTATATGGCTGAGGGTTTTTTCTTTTTAAGTTACAGAAAAGTCTATGCCAGATAAGTCTGGAACTTAAGCTTTCATGAAATTCAAATAAGCATCTCAAGTGAACTGTGTAATTGGCTGTAGTTTAGTCATCTCAGCTTTAAGATATAAAGATATCACAGAAATTAATTAAAACCTTTCCTCTTCACATACTCAGGTTTGAATAGACCCAACGGATACAGTGATTTTGCTTTCAAAATGCTGTGTATTGTTTGACAGTGCAGGGGGCTGTCCTTTTCTTGCTTTGTGCTCCTTGAGATGAGCTTGTGCATGGGTTTTAAATTATCTTTTTGGGTTGAAATAACTTTTCAGGAGCTCCAGCACAATGTGTGTGTACAAAATGATTTTTTTTTTTGCCTTTGTGCAAATACACCTTTCACTTTCTGCATCAGTGTTAGCCAAGCTGCAGAAACAAATTACAGGATTTATTATAAATCTTTTACTACATTTTTTTATCACTTACTAAGGTTGCAGACAGTATGGAGAGTGTAAGTGAGCAGAAGGCTTCAGATTTGTTTGTGCCTGAGCCTTCATCATTTCTACTTCTCTGTTGTCAGCTCCCTGAACCCTGCACAAGTGTAAAATTCCAGTTGTAAATTATGCCCTTGTTTCCTTTGCTCATATAATGTGACCATGAAAGAATGAATGTAATATGACATGATGTGCAGCATTAGCTTTTAAGAATACTTACAATTTGGAAGCTGAAATATGAGTCTTTTGTGGGGGGCTGAATCATTGATCAGTTTGATGTCAGAACTGCTCACTGTGCTGGAAAAGCTCTGTTCTCTTGCACAACTGCAAATTGTTCCGCTGCACGACTGCAAAGCAACACAGAGCCCAACTGCTTTCCACAGTCTCCTGAAATGCTGCAATCATAGTTTGTAAGAACAGGAAAATCACTCATCATTAGCCTGAGACCTCAGCTTTCTGACTCAGAGAACAGGATTCGATGCCTGTTTCACACCCACGTGAAAAATGGGGTAAAGGAGAGCACATAACAGACTGAAGAATCACAAGCACTGAAATTATTAACCTTTCAGTACCATATGAAAACCAGGGAGTTATGTTATGAACACAGTTATTTAGACTCTCTCTCCAGTTTTTCTTTTCCACAAGTTTGAAGAAATATTCTACATTTATCTCTGTTTATACCTGGCCACAATTTTCTGTGTCTAGTCTTACAAGAACTTCCAGTATACAACACTCTTTTCTACTCAGAATGCTGCCTCTCCTAATAGTTACCTGCTGCATATATGGATTTTTCTGAACATTATGACTGCCACTGTCCCCTGCTTAAACACTGAATTTATGAAAAGGTGCTTTGGATTTTCTTTCTAGGTATCTTTCTTCATTATATTCAAGTGACAAGTTAGGAGCAGAGAGACAGTAATCCCCAATCCCTCACCACTAAGCATGTCTCAGTGCTTACAGCTCTATTTTTTCTTCATCTCTTCTGCTCTGCAGCTTTCTTTTTCTTCCTCCTACTAGTTTTACAAAGTTATTTTAAACTCTCCACGTGCAATTTAGCTTTTACAATTTTACTTCCTGTGCATATGCAGGAATCCCACTCATCCACATCAAGATTTATCTGTGATTCTGTGATTTACAAAACTGGCATTTTGTTATTTCAGGAAAATAGTAGCCATGATTAAACCACATTATATTTAATGTTTTACTTATTTGTACAAGCCAGTGTTAGCACATGGGAATTAAGAGCATTTATCTTCACAATTTCTGGGACATTTATGGGTTTTTTCCTATTTATATTTGCTTTTGTTCACTACTGTGCATTACAGAAGTGCATTTGTCACTGTACTATCTTCAGACAGCATCAGTCTAGTGAATTTTTGCTCACTAGGGGCTTGGAAGAGAACCTTGGACCTTCAAATTTTANCTCCTTGAGATGAGCTTGTGCATGGGTTTTAAATTATCTTTTTGGGTTGAAATAACTTTTCAGGAGCTCCAGCACAATGTGTGTGTACAAAATGATTTTTTTTTTTGCCTTTGTGCAAATACACCTTTCACTTTCTGCATCAGTGTTAGCCAAGCTGCAGAAACAAATTACAGGATTTATTATAAATCTTTTACTACATTTTTTTATCACTTACTAAGGTTGCAGACAGTATGGAGAGTGTAAGTGAGCAGAAGGCTTCAGATTTGTTTGTGCCTGAGCCTTCATCATTTCTACTTCTCTGTTGTCAGCTCCCTGAACCCTGCACAAGTGTAAAATTCCAGTTGTAAATTATGCCCTTGTTTCCTTTGCTCATATAATGTGACCATGAAAGAATGAATGTAATATGACATGATGTGCAGCATTAGCTTTTAAGAATACTTACAATTTGGAAGCTGAAATATGAGTCTTTTGTGGGGGGCTGAATCATTGATCAGTTTGATGTCAGAACTGCTCACTGTGCTGGAAAAGCTCTGTTCTCTTGCACAACTGCAAATTGTTCCGCTGCACGACTGCAAAGCAACACAGAGCCCAACTGCTTTCCACAGTCTCCTGAAATGCTGCAATCATAGTTTGTAAGAACAGGAAAATCACTCATCATTAGCCTGAGACCTCAGCTTTCTGACTCAGAGAACAGGATTCGATGCCTGTTTCACACCCACGTGAAAAATGGGGTAAAGGAGAGCACATAACAGACTGAAGAATCACAAGCACTGAAATTATTAACCTTTCAGTACCATATGAAAACCAGGGAGTTATGTTATGAACACAGTTATTTAGACTCTCTCTCCAGTTTTTCTTTTCCACAAGTTTGAAGAAATATTCTACATTTATCTCTGTTTATACCTGGCCACAATTTTCTGTGTCTAGTCTTACAAGAACTTCCAGTATACAACACTCTTTTCTACTCAGAATGCTGCCTCTCCTAATAGTTACCTGCTGCATATATGGATTTTTCTGAACATTATGACTGCCACTGTCCCCTGCTTAAACACTGAATTTATGAAAAGGTGCTTTGGATTTTCTTTCTAGGTATCTTTCTTCATTATATTCAAGTGACAAGTTAGGAGCAGAGAGACAGTAATCCCCAATCCCTCACCACTAAGCATGTCTCAGTGCTTACAGCTCTATTTTTTCTTCATCTCTTCTGCTCTGCAGCTTTCTTTTTCTTCCTCCTACTAGTTTTACAAAGTTATTTTAAACTCTCCACGTGCAATTTAGCTTTTACAATTTTACTTCCTGTGCATATGCAGGAATCCCACTCATCCACATCAAGATTTATCTGTGATTCTGTGATTTACAAAACTGGCATTTTGTTATTTCAGGAAAATAGTAGCCATGATTAAACCACATTATATTTAATGTTTTACTTATTTGTACAAGCCAGTGTTAGCACATGGGAATTAAGAGCATTTATCTTCACAATTTCTGGGACATTTATGGGTTTTTTCCTATTTATATTTGCTTTTGTTCACTACTGTGCATTACAGAAGTGCATTTGTCACTGTACTATCTTCAGACAGCATCAGTCTAGTGAATTTTTGCTCACTAGGGGCTTGGAAGAGAACCTTGGACCTTCAAATTTTACAAACAAATTCACCTCATCAGGTTGGCCCCAGCTCAGCCCTTCAGAGCCTTGCCTGCCTGCTTTGATAATCTCAGGAAGAAAGAAAAAAACCAATTTACAAACAAACATTAACCAAAGGAAGGTTCACTTATACTGGTCATTTTCACAGTCTACATGGATTCCAAGCACCTTATGGTTTTATTCTCTGCACAAACTTTAGACATTCTCTACTGAACAGATATACCTTTTATACTCTAAAATATAAGCTTTAAATATGAATAGCCTTGATCATCCAGAGAAATAAGGAAGACAGAACAGAAAATGATGATTTTTATTGTTCTCCATGTCTTAAAACTAGGGTCCCTTTGCTGTGAGAATGAAGTTGAAGAGATCACCAGAGAGGCAGCAGAGTTTATTACTGAACTCTGCTAGGCCTTTATAGCCAGCCCTGAGGCTGCTTTTTTACAGTCACCTACATTATCACACTTTATTGTTCCTCTGTTTTGCAAGGGAAAACACAATTTGGATTTTTCAATTAACTCTACAGTGGAAGAGGTCAGTGATCTCTTCAGTGACTTCTTCAGAAGACTCATTGTGGGAAAAAGTCTGTGCTCTTTTCAAACCACTTCTCATAGACACTGCACCTCTTCTGAGGTGAGGAACTCTGGACTTTATTCTACACTAAGCTGCCAGGAGAGGATCAATAGCAAAACTTGCCAGCTTCAATAATCACTGTGCTGACACTGAGTACAATTTCATACTATAACTAGTAATTGATTCCAATTTGTCTAGACCAAACTTACTTCAGTGGCTTCCATTAGCATCTGTACTTTGAAATTCAGTAGTCAGTACTATACTATGAAACAACATTGCATTATATTAACTTCTAATTAAAAAGTAAAAAAACACCCAACTTCTTGCATCCTTAGTTTTATTTCTATCACCTGATTTTTTTCAATTATCTAATTATATCATTTTCTCTCATTCTTATGCTGTATATTTCCGTCCATCCCATTAAACCAATCCCTAGTCTCACGAGGGATCACACAAACTTGAAATGCAGAGCAGCATTAACCTGCTCTGCAAGCAAATGGGATTTTTTTTTGCTTTTCTCAGTCATGGCTGCTGTAAATAAGAGCAGGTTAGGAATTGCCAGAATTATACCACTTTTCAGTGCTACCCAGAGCAAACCTCTCTTCCCCTGGGTGTCTGTGCAGTAGAAGTCAGTGGAGAGCTTTCTGTGTGCTGCATCTTTAAGAGCAACCCTGCTAACCCACATCCTGAACTGCTTTTTGAGGATTTATATTTCTTCTTCCATGTCTGTGTTGTTTCCATTAGTCTAAAGTAAAAGTCATTGAGGCTAAAAGGACATGTTTGTTCTCTGCTGATGAAAAACTGTAACGTCCCTTTGCAAAGAAATCAACTAGTTTGTGCTGAATCAGAAGCAAAAAATTGTTCTTATACCCTGGAAACCATGTGGGTTTTTCACTGTGTTCTGATATATATGGAAACGTATGCTGCAAATAAAAACATTCCGAGGTTTTTCCAAACACCACCACAGTTTGGTTGCCTGTATTTTGCTTCTTTTGTTGTCACAGACTCAGATCAGCCCCAAGGAAGGGTGGCAAGTTTACAGCTCAGCCCAGGACCCCGATGGCCGCTGCATTTGCACCGTTGTTGCACCTGAACAAAACCTGTGCTCCAGAGATGCCAAGAGCAGGCAGCTCCGACAGCTGCTGGAGAAGGTGAGCCAGTCCAACAGTCCATTTCCATCACTGAGCTTTCCATGGAAATCCTCTCCTTTCTAACTATAATATATAATAGAGTACTAGAAAATATCTATTAAAAATATTGATTCCAGGTGTACCCCCCTACCTGTGTTCTCCCCACTGATGATGATTTGTCTGCTTTCCTCATGTCACACCTTTCCCCTCAAGCTGGCAGACTCAAATTGAACCTTCTCTCTTGCTCACTCCTCCCAGAATTCTTCCTCACACACAGCCAGGACTGATTTTTCTGTGTAAAAGCAGTCCCAAATCCCAGCTCAAAGTAGCTCGTGGCTGTGGGATTTAAACTACAGCTTCTGCTTTAATCATATGAGGCTGTTGAAGGTCATTCCTTGCCCCTTATCAACAAATAATGAGAAAAAGAAATGATGGCATTTGCAAGGCAGACTGTACAGAAGAGAAACAGATATTTTCTTACATTTGCTCACTCCTCATGTAATATTATTTATCATTTTTCTGGTGGTGCAAATTTTCCTCAAACAGCCCTATTCTTATTTCCAGTATTATCCACGATTGCATGTATATTAAAACCAGTGAAGGGTTATTTTTCATGAACAATGGAAAAAAAAAAATGCTGCAACCTTGAAAACACAAACTATTGTTTCTGCATTCTCTGTGTAATTAACCAAAGTTATAGTTATTGTGTAACAGCCAGGGGTATAGAACCTGAGGCCTGAGAGAGTGATCCAGCAACAGCAGAAAGCAGCAAAAAATGTGGACCTAAAATTAAAAATTTTAGCATAGTTTTCAGTCTTTTTCTAGCTATAGAAAAATCACTTCACTGCTGATACAGTGCCAGATACCCACAGATTTTCTCTCCCTAAACAGCAGGGACTTAATAGCATGAGATGCAGGGAGGGGACACTGATCAACCAGCACACAGAGGAGGAGCTACAGCCCCTCATGCTGTTTACTGATCAGAGAAAAACTTCACTCCAGAGTCCTTGCTCTAGCACATTTCTCAAACACTAAAATATTAATGTTTAAAAAATAACAACTCTATTTTGGTTTTGAGACTGGAGGAGTGTTAAAATCTCTAGTATATTTGCACCTGAAAAATGTGTTATTTTTATGACTGGCAAAACCTTTACTTTTAAAGCAGATACTTTAAAAAATATATATTATTTGCTCTAGATAACAGGTATTCTTGACTCATTTGTGGTACAAGTGCTCACTATAGCTCTAAAGTCACTTGCTCTGCAGAAGTTACCCAAACATTGACTACTTCTCATCTGTAAAAAAAAAAATGTGGTTTTCTCTCAGGAAAACAATGGGATAACATTTCTAATGATTTTCTAAAAATCATAAGCAAATATCTTAGACACACTGCAGCTTATCTCAGTTTGAAGAATTCCATTATACTGAATTATTATCCAAGTGCTTACTAGCAATAAAAATCATTCTCTGAACACCAACCAAAACATCCACAGCTCAACCCCAAGCCCCCAAAGTGCTTGGAAGACAACACAAGCTCTGCAACACGTCCTGAACAACTCTCAGAATCTACTCCAGGGGTTAAGAGTAGACTCCACTAACTCAGCCTTTTCTGAGCCCACTGATTACGGTGCCTGACTTTTAACTGCATAACAAAGAAAAAACCAAAGCAAGAAGAAGTGCATTTAGAGAGTGTTCTTCTTTCCCAGGTTCAGAACATGTCCCAGTCTATTGAAGTTCTAAACCTCCGGACTCAGAGGGATTTCCAGTATGTTTTAAAGATGGAGACACAAATGAAAGGGCTGAAGGCCAAGTTTCGGCAGATCGAAGACGATCGGAAGACGTTGATGACGAAGCATTTTCAAGTAGGTTTTGTTTTTTCTTTTCACTGAAATGCTCAGCCAAGAGCAACATGAAAAGCATCACATATCTGCCTTCATGAGGATCATCTTTTGCTCTGTTCAATTGTCACAGGGAGTAACTATTAATTATTAAGTCATTAGAGAAATGTCACAATCAACGGGTTGCTGTTTTTGCTGCCTCGCTGTGCGTGTCATCCTGAGGAATTTATATCCATTCAATTGCAGTGATAAATGGGGAGGTCCAGTGGAATTAATAGCCAACAACTACAGAGTTCTGCACTTTTAGTTGTTGCCTGACATTTCCTGCAGTGGAAGGGAAGAAAGCCTGTAATAAATCAGGTTATTGTAATTTTTATCCAGTACAATTAAGATCTAATTTCACATCTGAAGGTTTGCTATTTTGAATTTGGGATGGGGAGGAGGGCAATCATTCCCAGTCACATTTGTGTGATTAAAAAAAGACTTCCATGGAATTTTAATGACAAAACTACCAGCCAGTTTTTTGTGAGGAAGGAGGATTACAAAGATGACAAAATAGCATTGTGCATTCTGTAGAAACTATCTGAAGTCCTTGTAAGGAAAAATTGTTACTAGAGCATATTTAAGTTAAATAAATTGGTATTTCAAGACTGCACGACAGCAAACTAGGATCCAGAAACTACATTAAGGATTGTTAACCAAATATATAGTTTTCAAGTGTTTATTAAAGTTCATATAAAATTGACTTCATTTTCAAGCTAATGCTGAAGTCAGATACCTAAACAACTATATAGCTAAAGGATCTCATTTATTTTTCAGAGACACTGAATATCCAATGGTCTTAACACCATGAACTAAGTACACTAATGAACTGACTAATATTTATTCTTTGTCACCATTCTTAGTTCAGATTAGAGTGAGCACAGACTTCCAGTTATTTTCAGATAGTAAGAAACATCTCCATCTTTTCTCCCTTCATCACTCCTTGCTGCAATAACAACACATTAGTGCAATATTGTTATACACTCTGTATTCTCATTATAGCTCTCCTTGGGAGCAAAATACCAAAATCTGAATGTCTGATACACAATGTCAAAGGCAGCAGATTTCTGCAGTACTCTAACCTTTTAAATATTTGGTATTTATATTGGCCAGTCATTTAACTTCAGTTTGACAGCTTTCCAGGAGTATAAAACAGATTTCCAGCCAATCGAGTTATAGAGTAATTTAAAAGGTCACCATAATACAATATGCTCTGGCTTTCTAAAACTTTATCTACTAAAATTCCACCTTTCCTGAGACAAAGAAATGATTCTGGGTATAGCATGACCCCTCTTATTGGCAGGCACAAATTGCCAGAATATATCTACCACCTATCCATAGTGCAATACAAATTAGGTCTTGTACCACTCACCACAGCAGCAAGCTATGTGGCAGCAGAAACCAAGAGAACTGTTTTCTTTTTCATGCAAATATAAATTCCATCTTTATATAATTTACTGAAGTGAGACACTCTTTAACACTGTGGTTCCTTGCTGATGAAAACCAAAAAGTACAGATTTGATCCCAGTTACACTAGAGCATGTGGCCATGCTTTGGTCAAGTCAGCATTTATGACAGACCAGAGATACCTGATGGCCACAAAAAGTCACAGCAGTCTGCTCAAATGATACCTCATCTGGCACAAATCCTATCAGAAATAACTGAGCTTCACTAATTCTCTTAAAAAAAGCTGAGCCAAAGTCTAAATCCATAATTTTGAAATGATATCACAAAAAGTTTAGCTTCTAGACCTCTGCTTTCTACATCACAAAGCTGAATTTCTGTGTCATCAAGGAAAATGTAACTATTCATTTTAACAGGCATAAAGGAGGCTCAAGTTTTTAATAAAACCAGTCAAAAATAGTTTCAACTGTAGACAAGACTTATTGCTTCTTTGTCTGTTTCACTAATTCTGCTACTTTAAGTGGAAGACCTCTCAAGAATAGAGCCAGTAGAATTCCCAGCACTCACAAATTCATGTTGCCATATCTGCTTATAATTTCATATGCTATTCTCTAGCTATTTAAATGTCCTGTATGCAAAATTTACTTCCTGACAAGACAAAGTCTTTGAGTAAAATAATATATCTGATATGAAAGCAATTGTTAAAACACTATGGATGTATTAGCTAGGTGATGAAGAGATACTGCAGAATTCACACTGTCTTACAATATGTTCAAGAGGCAAAAATTCAGAGATAGATCTTCAAACAGAAAAAATGTTGACCTGAAATGCCCTCCCCTCTCCCAGTGGCTACAAAAACCTCAAACCACATCTGCTTCTTGAACTTCCTTCTTGTCCTCTCCTGCTTTCCCTTTTACCCTATTCACTACTCCAGCTATTCTGCAGGACTTGATGTTTGAACCATTCAATAGCCTCTCCCTGTGTGTCCTCATCTGTTCCCAATCCTATTACCACCTAAAGCTAGTACCAAACAAATTTTATTTCCATCCTTTGCCTTGTTTTGCCCAGGCTTGCACTTCCCCCTGTGTCTGGCATTTGCTCACAGAGGTCCTGCTGTTCCCTCAAATTACAGACAGACAGGCAAATGTCTATATGCAGATGACAAACCTCTCTCCTTTTCAATAAAGAAAAACCTTTTGACTGCAAAAATTCTTCAAAGTTTTCTACAGAATAATAAGCAAACAAAAAATAACCTCAAGCAATAAGTTGAAATTCTATGTAGCCCCTATGATTAGCATATTTAAAAGAACAATTCAGTAATGAAAGATGGGCAACCAATAGAGGTTAGAGAGACAAATTCTCAAAATAGAAGACTCAAAGTCTGAGAAAGGGGCAAGTCA